>JAXRVH010000100.1:0-21971 GCA_034640345.1 Drechslera avenae | reverse complement strand
CCCCCCCCCCCCCCTCCCCCCCCCCCCCCCCCCCCATCAACCCCTCTCCTCCAATCAAGCATAGTACCTAGGTTCATCGAAAACATGATATCTATGTCCACGAACACCCTGGCCCTTGAACAGATCCGGGAAGCGGAGACCAGGAGGAACCTGACTCTCATGCACCATGTCATTACCATTCTCCGGCTCACCCACGACAAACTTGCCAACCTAGTAATTTCTATTAGCACTTGCACTTGTCTAATCTCACCTTGAGCGGGAGAAGGAATGGTAACGTACCTGCAACTCCGTATCCGTAATGGTATGTCTCGATACTCTGGCGTATCCGCTTCTCTTCAATCCCTTGTAGAGAATGTACTCGCACCATCTATCCCAATCTGTAGGATCAATGTCCTTCATGCCGCTCTTCTCACCAACATAGGTGTTGTAGTTGCCCTCGCCAGGCTTGATGACGAGGTAGGAGAGGAGAATGGCAGGGCGAGGTGTGGCCTTCATGCGTTCAGCTAGGTACTCGGACTGCAACCGACGGTCCTCCGGGTCCTCCTCTTGGCCCGAGTGGAAGACGAAGATGTCAATCATTTCTCCGTAGGCATCAATCGTGGCCTCGATGGCTGGCGCTAGCTCACCGACAGGAGAGGGGAGAAGGTGGTGTGTGCTGTTTACAATGGGGAACTTGGAAAGCAGGGCGGAGCCCCACGTATGCTTGTTGGGACCTGGGCCGTAGTCGACATACATGCCCAGATCTTCGGCGAGAAACTGGGTTGTGTCGCGGTTGCCCATGATGATGCGCTGGAGATCGCTTTCTAACAAGCCAATGACGTCGACTTCGAGTTCCTTGATCAGATCACGCATCCTGTACTCAGAAGACCACATGTCGTTGTCGAGCGAGAAGTGAATTGTCCAAATGCCGGCTGTGATGGACTTGGTTTCGGGATGGTAGGGCTTGTAGTCGTACGATGGGAAGCGCAAGTATGCTGTGGCGATAGCAACGAGCTCCAGAGCACCAAGAATATAGAGGTAGTAAGACCGTTGTCTGCTAGCAGCTGCAGTGACAACAGCTTTGCCCTTGTAGCTCTTGAGTGCTGGTGGTTGGGTAGAGACGCTGAAGATACCAGCACCAATCAGAAGCATCATGGTCGTCATGACCCAATCTGTGCGTTCGCGGACAAGAGGACCACCGGGAACGAAAGCATAGGCTACGACCCAGACGTGGAAGAGCACTGTGAAATTGTAAATCAAGAAGGCGAGACCGAATGTTCGGCCTGGTGCATGGCGTGCTGCGTGGCTTATGAGGGCAGGTGCTGCTGCCATGGTGTACACAGCTAGAACAAGGGCGCCATAGAATCCAGTCCAGTGGCTGGTTGTTGTTAGGACAGCAGCGCCAATCGAGCCTACGCCGTAGAAAGCCCATGACCGCGAAAGGTTTGGCGCGAATAGTCCAATCATCACACCCAAGCCCATAGCCATCAAAGTTACACTGCCATGAGGAACAGCCAGCGGTCCACGGACTGGGTAGCCTTCCCATACCCAAGAGATCATGGTGCTCGAATCCGAGAGTAGCGAGTGCATGGAAAAGAGCACACCAGCAAGGCCGAAGCTAGCAAAGATGGAAGATCCCTTGGTAGGGCCCTGGGCCGGGACGTCAGACCCAGCGCCAGCAGTTGATCTCGTCGATATGAGCATGGCAAACACAGCCAACACAAGACCAGTCTTGTTCCATCCGCCGTTTGGCTCGTGCATAATTGGCCAAATGGGGTTGTTCGTCCAGAACGCGAACTTTGCGATACTGGAGGCTATTAGACCAATAGAGAAAGCCGAGATGCGCGCCTCAAGACGGTGCGGCTGCGACCGTTCTGCGAAGAAGGTGGCAGACCAGGCGAGGCAGGACATGGATAGACCGAATCCGACAGCAAAGAGACGGTTGACAGGTGTCTCGGCGAGAAAGGCGAGAAGGCCGGAAAGGGATAGCAGGTGGAAGAACCATGGGTAGCGAGAAGCAAGGAAGCGGAGAGGCTTGATGCCGAGGAAAAAGGGAGATATGGTACACATGACCAGGGCTTCATAACCGGAGATGCCCATGTGCCAGAGAGGGAAGTCTGCATATATATAGTCAGCAACAACCCTTCCATAATTGCAGCAGAGAACGTACACCAGACGCATACACCAAGTGATGTCAACATTGACCAGAATACGAACTAGGGTTGTTAGGACCATGTATCACAAGCTCCGGTCCAACTCACTCCGTTGTACACATCTGCAGCAGCAAAGATGAGTCCAGCCCAGGAAAATGCACCCGAAAAGGTAGCACTCATCTCCTCGTTCTTCCTACTTGGGGGTCAGAGCTTCGCTTGATTGCTTAGAGTCGAGCACTTACTCCAAAGTGGCGTCGGATGTTGACTTGGAACTCGCACTACAAGGGGAGAGGATCAGAGGGTGGTCGTAATATTATGGATTGGTGATGGGGTGTCTATCTATTTCGGAAGACGTGGAACGTACACGCGAGATACACCTCGTACATCCTTTACAACCACCTCGAGGTGTTGGAACTCGAACATGGTGACAGCATCGAAACCTACGTCGAGCAAGACCAGCGCCCATTCAAAGAAAGCGTAGATGGTGTACGCTACAGACGTTAGTATGTACCATCCACTAGGTTTAAGGAGGAGACATACCTCCGGCAACACGGTGTACTTTGTGCTGAATGAAGAAATATATCAATGGCACAAGAGTAGCAAAGAAACTGCCAGCAAGAGCCTTGCGGTACTTGAGTGCAGTGGGGTTCTTAGGGCTCAGAGCAACGCAACCCACTGTCCATGGCAGTGTTGCAACGAGGTAAGAGATCATGAAGATATCATGCCAGTCGTGATCATCGGTGGAGGTTACGTATGTCCATCCTCCGCAGGTCAAAGTCCGAAAGATGCCTACGCCAGCGACGAACTTGGGAAGGGACGAGTTCGGTCGACGGGTCAGGGCATACCAAAGACCGACCAGTGCGAATCGAGGGCCTGCGTGGCTTAGTATGTTTCTCCATCAGCCATTTTATCAAAGCGCACCAGATGTAAGCGCAATGAAGAGCATAAAGACGGAGCGTTCGGGATATCGGTCGCCAATGGTTGCCGACACGGAGGGGAACCACTCGTCCGGGTAGCCCTGGATGTATTATCATCAGTACGGTTATCCGTCTGACGATTGCGAGTGCAAGTACTAACGTAAAACTCATTTTCTACAATCTTATGGTAATGGAGACCTCTGTGCATGTTTAGACACGTCGTGGGGGTAGGATTAGGCAGAGTGATGCGCCTACATTCCGACTATGAGGGCTCCGACAAAGGCACCTGCAGTTGCAATCAGCTTGATGATATTGTAGATGGCTTGATGTTCTGACATACAATAGGCCATTGCCGTATGCGAATACGCTATCCATTTTCCGTTGAACTACATCTTGTGAGCATGCGGAGCTCTCGGGGGTGACGGCTGGCTGCGCGTACCGTTGCGATCGTGTCGCCGTCCTTGTCTTTGACCATGGTGAAGCAATTGGGTTATCCCTCAGCAACGCTCGCACATTGGGATAGCAAAAAAGAAGCAAAAGAGCGTCGAGAATGGAAGACCAGTTGTCCAAACGCAAGCCTCCTGAAGTGGCAGCGCATTGCCAGGGATCGCGGTCCGTAGGCCAAGGCGCTATGAGCGGGATCAGGAACCTGGGAACTTTAGGCGAACAACTTTTCTGGGGCGGACAACTTTTCTGATTCCTGACTACAACTGCAACTTCCCCTAGCAACCACGGGCTGCAAACATGGCTGGTCCGAGTGACAAGGCGCGCTTCTACCTCGAGCAGTCGGCCACGGAGCTGAATGAGCTCGAGCGCAAGAAAATCTTCACACGAGTAAGTGCAGCAGAGACTTGGCGCAACCGCGTGAGTACTAACAGACGCGTTTAGGAAGAGATCAGCTCCATAGCAAAGAAGCGCTCTGACTTTGAGCATATAATCAACGCCCGCGGCTCGCACCCCGAAGACTACATGCGATATATTGAATTTGAGAAGAATGTCGACGCACTCCGCCGTAAACGCATAAAGCGCCTGGGCGCTCGATACAAGGGCCATGGGCAGCGGACAATATACTTCCTCTACAATCGCGCGACCAGGAAATTCTCGGGTGACCTCACATTGTGGATGCAGTACATTGATTTTGCACGCAAGGACAAGGCATACAAAAGGCTAAACGACATCTTCACATCCGTTGCACGCCTTCACCCCACCAAGCCAGACATATGGCTTCTCGCCGCCAACTACTTCATGGAGACCCAGGCAGACATGACCAATGCGCGCAGCTATATGCAGCGGGGACTGCGCTTCTGCAAAAATTCGGAAAACATGTGGGTGGAATATGCCAAGCTGGAGACGATCTACATTGGCAAGATTGCAGGCCGGAGGAAGATTCTCGGTCTAGACATTGATCGTACAAAGAAGCCAGGGACGGACGGAGATGGCGATGAGGATATGATTGCGCTCCCGCAGGTGACAGCAGAGGACGTGAACCCGAGCTTAAAGCAGAACGATGGCGTAGATGAGGTTGCGCTGCAAAACCTGGCTTCTGCCCCAGTTCTCACAGGCGCCATTCCGCTGGCTATTTTCGATGCAGCCATGAAGCAGTTCCAGGGCAGGCCCAAGCTCGCCGAGAGATTTTTCGACATGTTTGCCGAGTTTGAACAGCTCTCATGCATACCCCGTATTTTGCAGCACGTGCTTGATTACCTACAAGAGCAATGCCCACACGCCATTGAGGCAGACATCTGCAGGTTCCGCATGCAACTTTTTGGCTGCCACGCTACCGGCCCCGAAATGGTGGCCGCATTGAGCCAGGCGTTGGACCAGATAAGCTCTACCGTTCAACAGCATCCCAATGAAATGGCCAGAGTGTCCGAAGTCGCTGTTCGACATTTGTTATCTCTACATCGGTTACTTGCGGATGCAGATCCGGGCTTACACAAGGCATGGCGTGCAGCCCTGCGGAAATACATGCGAGCAATGGAGGACGGTGAAGGATGTGGCGATAAGATTGCTAGCATGGCCGAGTCATTACGGAATGAGGGAAAGAAGCACGAGTCGGACGTGTTGGCTCGGACAGGTATCAAATACTGGGCTGCGAATGAAGGGCTGCAGAAGTTTGTTTCCGCGACGGAAAGGTAAAGGAATTCAAGGGGCCTCTAGTCAGCGGACTGATTATACCAAGCATACCCTGCATGAAATACTGTCCTATCTCTTATCGGGCTATGAGCCATGGCCTACACCGCTGCGGCTATATTCGCTCTATCGTGAGATGAGTGCCACTGTCGAACCACGTCACCCGCGCATCCGGCAGGCAGGAAGTTTCCCCGCAGACCAGACCGCTTCAATCATCACCCCGGCTTCGCCTCGAGATTTTCTTAGCGCTCTGCTGCTTCTTGTGCTTCAAGCGGCGCTCGTTATCAGACTGCTGTCTAGCTTGTTATCAGCTTTCGGGCCGTCGGCAGGGCCGTCGGAAACGGGGCTCGGGCTGTAGAGTAGTGGGTGTGTACTACGTACAGGAGTTTGACACGCTGTGCCTGTTCTGCAGACGTCTCGGATGGTACAGCGCGCTGTGCCGCCTCGGCGATGGCCTGGTAGAGACGCCTGTAGCAGCTTTGTGCATTGTCGCTCTGCTTGCGACTGTCGTCGGCCTGGACGACGATGGTGTTTGACTTTGTAGCTACATGGCGCGAACGTCGGATGTCGCTGTGCAGAGCGACAGGCACATGGCGCAAAAGGGTGTCCAGCGGCACCTTGAGAGTGGCCTTGGAATTGACTCTTGCAGCACAGTGGGTTTAGCGGCGCCGTTGACGCAAAACTAGAGTTCAAAGTTGGTCATACTTGTTTACGTTTTGACCACCGGGCCCGGAAGATCTGCTAAAGCTCAATTCGCCAATGCTCTGGAGAGGGATCGCCTCCGCATGCAGCTCCGCGAGCCACTTGCGCGCAGCGTGGAGCTCCTCGTCGCTTGCACCGCTGCCGGTGCTGCGAGACGATGGGTGCGTGTGTCGCACTGCATGCTCCGGCCGTCGTCTCGCAGCCACGGGCAGAGCCAGGGCCTGGCTCAGGAGGCGGAGGCGCGGGCGCGGGCGCAGCCGCAAAGAGAGCAGCATGGAAAACGGCGGATGCAAAATTGGGCGCGGTGCAACTTTGTCAAGATGAAATCATGCAGCAAACGGTGAAGGCGTCGACTAGAGCCAGAAGGTGCGCGAAAGTCAATGTCACCCATGTCTGCGGGCGCTAGAGAGGGCGCTAGAAGAGCAATGTCACGTGCACGAAGCTTGACCCAGCCAAAGTGAGATTCCAGGCTCTCCTCGGAGCCTACAGGGCCGAGAGCCCAAGACCCCCCAGTCACTGTCTGGCTCTGCGCTGCACAACTTCTTCCTGCACTCTGCACTTGCAGGTCTTAGTCTTCACCAAACTCCCTCTTGCCACTTTTGCAGGCCTGCATATCGCTTCCGTGCCTGTGGACGCGGCTTGCTAGAGTCCATCGTCGCGCGCCTCTCTACCCACATCTTCTAACCCAACTCCGGAACCATTCTCATAGAGCACGTATTACCAGCCCCGCCATCACCACCAGCTTCTTCTCCTCCTAGTAGCTCCACCTGCAGCCCTTGCACCCTTGTCGCGACGGTGCGTTTCGTACAGTAGATGCTTTTGCGTTGACCTCCCTCACTCCGTCGTGTTCCGCCAGCATTGCCAGCTCTGCGCTCGCAGCTCGCAGCTCCACAGTCTACATGAGACCCAACTCGAGCCCGCCGCAAGAAGCTGAGCACATACGGCACCAGTCACTGACGCCAGAGAGCCCGCGTCCGCAAAACGTACCCTCGCCCGCCAACATCCCCATTCTGGCTGAGCACATGGATGCAAGCTATCATGAACTCACACACTCCAACGGCCCTGCTTCCACTCCAGCCTCGCACTTTCCGCACCAGTCGCACCCATCCAACGCGAACGCGGCCAGCGCCAGCACCATCACCACGCCGTACTTCGCCGACCAGCCATCGACGCAGAGCTATCAGCACCAGCACATAGCAGCGCAGGGCGGAGGTGATGCGACCCAAGCCGGCACCACTTTCCACCACTCATCTGCATTTGGCACCACCATGGCTACCCAGGCGCATGACACCTCTTCAATGCAGAATTTCGCACCACACCACCACCAGGCGCGCGCCGCCGCTGCTGCCAGTGACGCGCCCCCGGCATCGGCTCAAAATCTTCACTCTGCCTACCCATACTCTCATGACAATGCCTATGCTGCGCAGCCGGCCCAAACTGCCGCCAATGTTGACATTCAAGCCTTGTTGGATTCTCTGACGCCTGCTGCACACAATGCGCCGACAAGTCAATATGCTGCTCCTAATGCCTCGTTGCCGTCGGCCACCACTCTCCCTCCTCGACCGCCCACCCAAGAACAGCCCGCTACACATCCCAACTATAACCCAAGCGACGACATCGCATCCTACCACCCACAGAACCAGAGAGCGCCCAGTGCCCAGCAGAGGGGGAATGGCGCTCTGCAGCTTTCGAATACCCACAATCAGCCCAGTCATGCTCAACAACAACAACCAGGCCTGCGTAGTGAAACACCCGATGATGAGGACCAACGGTGGCCACCAGAAGTGAACAGGAGATACGAGGAGTTTCTGGAGCAGGAGCGGAGGTTTGTCACCGAGGGCCAGTGGGATCAGTTTCCCATGGGTTCCCGTCTGTTTATCGGTACGTAAAGAGCCGTCGCATGGGCAAACGGTGCCTCTAACACCCACCCAGGCAACCTCCCTACCGAAAAGGTCACTAAGCGTGACATCTTCCATCGATTCTACCGACACGGTCAACTCGCGCAGATATCCATAAAGCAGGCATACGGCTTCGTCCAGTTCTTGGACGCGGAATCATGCCGCAGGGCACTAGACGCCGAGCAAGGACAGGCAGTGCGCGGCAGGAAGATGCGTAGGTTAAGCCGTTACTGCAGCATCTGTTGGCCACCACATTGACAGTAGTAGATCTCGAAATATCCAAACCTCAGCGAAACACCAAGAAGATCGAGCCACAGAACCAGCCTCCGCGACGGCGATCACGTTCGCCAGACTATACCAGAGGCGGTGCAGGCCCCCCACCTCGGGACAGTCGCTACGGAGCTCACCCGAACTCCATGTCTCCTCGAGATAGAGATCGGCGGTTTCGCGATCGGGACGATTATCGACCCATGCGATCGCCATCACCGCGGGCTGCCCCTCGGGGCATCAGATCGCGCGACCGGAGCCGCGACAGGTTCGAGACGCGATACCGCAGCAGATCGAGAACACCGCCCCGCAGGCATAGGAGCCCGTCTCCGCGACGTGATTACACCGAGGATGGGTTGGATCTCCGCCGCCGACTACCACATGAGGTTCCTGATATACAGATCCTTGTGCTTAACGAGGGTTTGCCTCGGTACGTTCTCCACGAGCCATCATCTGTCGAATGCAAGGTGATACTGATTTCATGTTAGGGACTTCATCCGCTACGTCGAGGATACATTCCGTACACAACAGCTTCGGAGTAATGTTCTGATACTCAGCGGTCGCTTTCCCGAGCCAGCTGTGGTCCGAAGACAGATCCTGGAAGGCGTTTTGGCGATAGTAAGATTGGACACCACAGGTCTAACCAAGGGCAAGGTCAGCGTTCAGATCTTTGATCGGCGGGGCGGTGCCAACAATGTCCAATTCAACGGTATGTGAACATTTCGACCACTTGAAGGCATACTAATTCGGTATCGCAGAATACGCTGATCTGGACCCCACAACAGCTGGTCTTCTCGTCAACAATGCCAAACAAACCCAGTCTCGTCCAGTTCTGCCGCCCTCATCCTCGTACGCCTTCGGCCAGAACCTGCCACCGCACTTTTCTCAGCCGAGCAATCCCTTCCCAGCGCTGACGACCAGCCAGCCCAACATCTCGAACCTCATCGCGTCTCTTGATGGTGCTAGCTTGTCACAGTTGCTCGGTGCAATGTCTGGCAATAACATGCCTCAGAACGCGCAACCCCAACCCAACCCAGGACTGAATGCCGATCTTGCACGATTGCTCGCCCAGGTGCCCAGCCCTGTTCAAACTCCAGGCTTCACTGCACAACATCAACCGCACCTTGCACAGTTGACCAACCAATTTCCTGCACTTGCCTCCCTATTCGCAAATCAGAGCCAACCAGTCGCGCCGCCAGTCCAGACCCCTACCCAACCTGGACCTGCACCAGACATGAGCGAGATTATGGCTCAGCTTGCCCAATATCAGCGCTGAACAAATAATTATCGCATGGCCCAAACCCTAGTTCCTGGCGATAATCTGAAGCATCCCCCAACACATAACTCCGACATTGCTACCAGGAACATCTAGCTCATGCATTGCACCATCTACAAATGCAATCGCCATTCCATAGCTCCCAATCAATCCGACTCCGCCGTTCTACTCAAAAGTCCTCCGAAAAGTAGTACACTGTTTTTTTTTTGATAAGCCAGCCTGTCGATCGCACGGAGTTCCGTTTGGGATCCATGCTGTCGATGTCTTGTTATGGACTGCCATAACCCCTACTAGAGGCCATCATATCACTAACCTATTCACCGCAACTACGGCACAATGCGCAACCTACCCCTCCATCGCCAGTAACCCGATTATCATTCTGGCGATTCTTTGACCGGTACGCTGCTTCTACACACGCCTATTCGTAGATGTAGTCAGCTTTGTTCTACGTCTTCCATCTGTCTGCATACTTGTACTGTTGTTTTCTTTTATCGAGTGTATTGTAGTCTCTTGTTTGCATGTTTATCCATTGCTGCGTTTGGCGAGGTGTTTCGGGGCGCGCCACTGAAGCCATGATTACACATCGGCTTGGAGTTTTTTATTTGCCTTTAGTGGCTGGTCGGACACTCGTCACAGTTATTGCGGCTTTATGCATTGCTCAGGAGGACAGAGGCGCAAACGGTGGGCGCCAATTAGAAGGGCAGTTCTATTTCTGGGCTTTCAAATTCAACACATCAATGTCAAAATTATGGAACCATGTGCAACAATCAAAAGTTCTGCGGTTACAAGGAATCGCTCAAACAGTCATGTGAAGTGGCGGCGCGAACCGTTAGTCAGCCAACCTGGTTAGCGCAGACACGAAGTGTGATGACATCGTGTCGTCGTGTTCCGCCACGAACAGGGATCATCTCGCCCCGATTTTTGATCTTGCGAATTGTAGACGACAGGACCAGAACCAGTTAACAGTCCAATACTGCTCCCACGACCAAGTGTCCGTTTTTTCATGCCTTGTTCCCCACAAATGAAACCACGGCCCATGTTCTCCATCTTCACAGCACCCGCGCGATCGAAGATTATCCTAACAAATCTACAATGTCACCGAAGCATGCACATGCGGGTCATTGCGCCCGCGCTGGGCCATGAGATATGGTTCAACGGGCCACGAAGCACCCTACATAGTGGCCAGTATGTGGGGATATCCATGGCGCACATGAGGTGTCATGCTTCATCAGCAGCAGCACCAGCAAAGAGAACAGAATACGGTAGCGCAACGTCGCCACCCATACAATCGGGAAAGACACCAAAGACGAATGTGCCTGCGAAGGCAAATATCGCGAATTCCCAACTTGCAGCACGGAACCCGCCCACTCCCTCCCTCGTTCCCGCACGCTCGCCCACTTCAAGAGCCACGACTGCGCCAATTGCACGAGCCTCAGAAAAGCTCAACCCACCCATCTTTACCTACGCCCCTGGAATCACCGTTCCCGCACGAAGTCCGGATCAGAATATTGTCAAGTGGCTATGGCGCGCCGGGCGTGCATATGTCACTTTCTACAAAACCGGCATATCGCACGTCCGACAAACATACAAACTTGCCAAGACACTACGGAAGAAGGCTGCGCAGTCACCAGACAAGGATATCACTGAAGTCTTAACAAGAGCAGAATGGCAGGTTGTAAGAAGAAGTAAAGCGGATGTTCTGAGGCTGCCGCCTTTCGGGTTTCTGGTGTTGGCGCTTGGAGAGTGGTTACCGCTTATTGTCATGTACATTACACCCCTGGTTCCTGAGGCGTGTCGGATTCCACAACAGGTTCAGCGTTCCCTTAGGAAGATGGAAGACAAGCGGCAAGATCGACTACACCGAATCAGTATGAACGCCACGCGTCTCATGCTCAAGGATCGTCAACCAGTCAGGTCTACACATGGTCACGAGCCTTCCAACCCACCGAAGAACGACACATCTGGCACAGTTGTAACGTCTTCCACTAAAAATTGGCATGAACTGTCACTTTACGAACTCTCTCTTGTCGCAGCGCAGCAGGATTGCTACCCCGCGCTGTTCGATTGGGTGCCGTTTACGCCGCCAAAATGGCTTCTTGAAAAGAATGTGAAGAAGAAGATGGATTACCTAAGTACGGACCAGAAGCTGATCGAGAGAGATGGCGGTTGGGCAGCTCTTAATAAACAGGAGATTCAAAGGGCCTGTGTCGAGAGGGGCCTGCCGATTGTAGGAAAGAGGGAAGATGAGCTGAGGAAGGCGTTGGCAACAAAGTGGGGCGTGAGGTTTTAGGCAAACAGGCATCGGCATACGGACCCACTTTCTGCGTTTGTATATATGATGATAGCTGGCGAAGATGAGGTATGACCTTGGGTTTTTTGGGTTTAGAATAGATGCTCAGGCGATATACAAGGCAAAGAGATACCCAATCACAACTACTCTTCACGACAGCGACAGCGGCGACCACATCTCCTTGAATTCATCTTCACTCTAGGGAATCCGGGATGACGCCTTTTGTTGATCAAGCTTGTTTATGCTGTTCTCGTGGTCGTGCGAGTGGAGAGACCTTCCGATTCGCAGTGGAGCCACCAATAAGACTGGTACGCATCACCAACTTTAGCGGTCCCAGCCCACACACCAAGGTGAGGTTGTTTTTGACGTTATCTGAGAAGACACGTAGCTACGTCTTGGTGGTTGCTCTGCCACACCTACGACCAGCTACACCCAAAATAGATTCGGTGACGCACTAGCTAACGCCGGTGAATCTCCGGCGAGTTAATGCGAACAACTGACCACCAACATACAGTCTGCGCCTTCCTATACAGCCTTTTGAAAGCCTACGTTGTTGGGGATGATGATTGTAAGAAGAGATCCGCGACTACGACATGGCATTTGAGGTGTCGTATGATCTCGAGAATGAGCAACAGTTCTGGGATGGTAAGCGCGAAGTTCTGTAACCCCACCAAGAGAGCCTCGACTAACCCGCTTGCAACAGAGCTCGACGACATCGTATCGACGCGCTGCCACCAGCACGACATAATCGACAACTCCCTTCGATCCTTTCTTAATGTCACGACAAACTACAAATGTATGCGCTTTTGCAAACCCCGGCCGAATCCCAACGTTGACAATGCGTAGCCGAATACCTGCAGACCGATTTCAGCATCGCCAAATGTATATTTCGCATGCTCGAGGGCGACCTCTTCGCTTCCAATAAGAAATATGTGCGCAAGCAGATAATATACTGCCTCTTGCAGGTACGTCTTGTGAATTCGGGGTTGAGACAATTGCTGGCAAAGTACGAGGCTCATGTAGTAATCAGGAAGATGATAACCCCACACTTCACATAGTGGCCGCGTTCCTCCTATACGACGGCCGTAATAGCAAAGATGACGAGATCTTTGAGATGATGCACTCCGAGGGCACCTTTGCCAGACTAGTCGAGTTGGTACAGATGCAGAGTGTACAGGAAGAGACGACGCTACATCAATTGCTTCTTCAGCTTCTGTACGAGTCGTCGCGCATTCAGAGATTGACATGGGAAGACTTCAGTACGCTAACGCATCCTTGTTCAAGTCGACCATTCAAACAACAGCTGACACCTGATGCAGTGGCAGTGAATGATGCTTTCATCATTTACCTACTGGAGATAATAGAGGGCGCTTCTGACGATGCCGACGATCCATACCACTACCCCGTAATACGTGTCTTGGTAAGTCTATACACAAAGGCTGGTATATCCGAAGCTAACCATGTGACAGTTGGTTCTGAATGAGCAGTATTTGGTGGCCTCCACCAGCCATCACGGCAGTGGCCGTCCTGGTGTAACAAACCGAGTCATCAAAGCGATATCAACACACGGCATGACCTACAAGACCTTTGGATGCAACCTGATTCTTCTCCTAAATCGGGAGTCGGAGACGTCCCTTCAGCTTCTTATCCTCAAAGTACTTTACCTTCTTTTCGGCAACCCTTCTACGGCAGAATACTTTTATACCAACGATCTCCATGTGCTGGTCGATGTCATCCTGCGGAACCTTATCGATCTGCCCCATGACTCGGCCGCTGCGAATGCATTACGCCACACGTATTTACGGGTCCTCCATCCCATACTCATGCATAGTCAAATTAGCAAGCCGCCGCACTACAAACGCGAAGAAATAGTGCGCCTCTTACATCTTCTGAAATCTAGCGGTAATCACTTCGCACCCGTAGACGAAACCACCGTCAGGCTTGTGAACCGCTGCACAAGCGTGTCTTGGTTACAGCCACCAGCGGAACCACACTCACCAGTCGATAGCGTTTCAAACGGCAAGAAAGAGTACGCACGACGAGCGTTGGGCATGACAGTGCAAGGGGGCGGGGAAAGCTCAACCAGTGTCCTCGAGATTGCAGGACATACTGCGCAACCCGGAGTACAGACACCAAGCATGGCAAAGCTCGCGCACTGATGACGATGTAAGTTGGAGGACGAGCTATGTCCGGGTCATATTCAAACAGAGAGTGTACAGTTTCTATTTGTCATCCTCGGTCGGTATGGAGTATGGCGATGGCTCCTCTTATCAGCGGTTTGCGTTGACTCATTTGCTCATACGCGGTAGTGGACAGTATTTAATCCCTGCATACGCTTGTTTGCATGGCGCGGAGTTTCTGGGCTCTCTTGTCTAGCTTTTGTTGACTTTTCATCTTCACATAATTGTCCAGGATTTCCCCAAGTTGCGAAATAAACTTTGCATTCACGTTTCCTAGTTTGTTTCGATACACGCATTACATTGCCTACGTGGCAACCCAAGACCTTGACCCGGAATTCATTTGGAAGGCACGAGACAGCTTTCCGGATGTCACGGCATTGGCTTTGGCATTGGCAAAGTTCATGTATGCGCGGTCATTGTGGCTGTGCAAACGGTTGTTCCTGCGTCATCGCTCAAACTGCGCGCCCAGGAAAAAGAAGAAGAAGAAGAAGAAGTAGAACAAGGAAAAGCAAAGTTCATGAATAATGACATACTACTGTTAACTGCTCGCACGAGCCAGCGCTAGAACAACGGCTTAAGCCCCTAACAGCTTCCCGAATACCGAATGCGAACACGGGAGAACTTGTCCGTCGGTACTGATCGACACACACACACTCTCTCTTCTTCTTCTTCTTGGCTGTTAGCGACAAGGTGGCTGGAAAGTAAGGAATTCTAGATTTACTGTTTTAGTGCATTTTCTTTTCCAAGGTTTTCACCGGATAAGGATCGATCGGCGTGGGGGGGGGGCTGGGGGCTATGCACCTTCGTTTCGAGATTCCAGTCTGGCAGAGAAGTCTAGAATTGGCGGTGTGGCTGGTGTGATGGTGGTGGTGAGCTGTTTGGTTGAGTGTGGTTGCTTTCTGAACGGTGTGGGTGGGTCGGGCTTTAGGGAGTTGTTGAAGATGCAAGTTCATGTTCTTGTTGTCTTGGGGAGGGGGGTTTAGCCCGCCGGACTTTGTTGCAATACTACGAGGGTAGAGAGAGAGGTTCGGATTATCGTTTAGGTTGTTCAGACCGAGTAGATGTTGCCAAGAGTGAGTACCTATTGGGCAATTGCCAATCTTTTTTTTTTAGTTATTCAATGTTGGTAGTCGCCAGGACTTGCCCTCTAAACCGTCGTCTCATCCTAGCGACTGGCACCATCTACATCATGCGCGACATCGCGTCTTGGCCTACACCATTTCAATCCATCTATGCAGGTCACAAGATTCCGTGCAGTATCAGCGTGCCCTTTTTTTTTCCCCAAACATCCGAGTACGTGGCAGCACATGATACAGAGAAAGAAGAAAAGAACAGTGTCATTTGGTCGCTAATTCACTGTGAAGTCGCTCCACTTGAAACAGTCTGGCCGCCAATAGCAGCCTCTAAGGGTTGTAGCGTTGTACTGTTTTAATCAAGGGCCAAAAACAGTTTTCAGGGTCGACATGTCAAGTCTAGAGTTTATGTATCCCCGTTTCGATCAAGTGACATGTATGGGTCTGGTATGCTATAACACGAGGACCCCGAGTCATAGTCGTCTGTCGGCGGTATTTCGTAATCTGCAGTTGCGGTAGTGAAGCAACCGACTCGAGATCTTGGCGTCGAGGAGAAAGCTTGCTTGACTGACTTTGGGGGAGCTTTTGGTTGTATAGAAGGACCGATGTTGAGGCTTGTTTGCAGCAGAGAATACAAGTGTAGTCTGCCAACGCAGAAATTCGACCTTTTTTTTTTCTTCTTCTCCCCCACCTCTGTGTAATCTCCTACGACTAAGAATCCATCATTCACACACACACACATTTGAGACAGGGTGTGGTTTGCTGCTTGAGGTGGTAAGACTCGGTACCAACAAGTTCGTGTCGTCTTCAGCCAAAACGGACTACTTGGTCCACTATGGCCACCCAGCAGTCTTTGGTTGCCAGCGGAGCTTCTGCCAGGGCGCTTGGATGCAACGTCTGGGGCGAACCCAGGGTCAGCATCACATGGTGATATCGTCAGGGTCTCCGCCAAGGCACTCAACAGAAAGCCTAGCCTACTCGCATACGTAGTTGCCCAGAGTCGATGCGTGCGTGAATGGAAGCGCGGCTAGGAAAGCGCGGGGTTGTGGGCTACCGGAGCTTCTTCTAGGTTCCTAGGCTGTTTAGATGAGACGGTTGGTAGCCCAATCGAACTCCAGTTGCGATGTGACGATCTGGAGTCGCCCATCTAATATCGAGTTCGGCCGTGGATGCATTGCCGGCGAGAAAAGCATAACACGCGACGGATCAAGTGCCGCGCTGACGTCCGAACGGTGATTGATTCTAACGGCAGTGACGGCATTTTTTTTTTAGCAAAATTGTTGCGTACGCGCGTAATATGCGCACGAACCTTCGAGTGATGGACCTGTTGTTTGCTAGTGTTGCGGCTGAATATTGGCAATGAATTAGTGAATAGCAAAGGAAGAGTGACAAGAATGATGACGTAAACGCCAAATTCGAGCGCGCAGTCACGGTCATGCAGACAGACACTGAGGAGAAGTTTAACAAGATACTTTTGATTCTATTACTCGTGCAACCCGTAAACTGATGCTCAACCCATGTATCGAGGAGCTCCCTGCGCCTACGTTGTCTCGAAGTGGTTCGGAAACAAAGTGTGCTTGCTGGGGAAACTCTTAATGCCATCCAAGACGTACTGAAATCTATGAGGAAAATACAAAAAAACTGGGGCAATAGAAGAGAAATTGTAACTGCCCCAGCCAGCAGGAATGAATCCCGCATTCGTTCACATCGTTTCAGACATCATTATCATCATCATCCCGAACGCCATGCAAGGAAAATACTCGGGAAAGGAAATCATCGTCAGGGGTTCATAACGTTCAGACAATGTCCGAAGCGCCAGTGCGCGTGCTTGGAACACGAGTTGGGGCTTGTGACAAAGGATCCCGTGTCGTAACAGCTGCTTCGCTGGCACTCCGCTTCTCAGTAGTCTCCGCTAAGCTCATCGCGCGCATGACTGCGTCCTTTGCATGCTCACCATTATCACAGGGCAGATTCCAGCGAGAAATGACCATGCAGAAACATGAGAGCATCAAGTTGGTGCCTGACCACATCTGCACAGTGATGTAGCTGTCGTACTTTGTGATGAGGTGGCCAGCAATGACAGGGCCAGTGAGAGCTGGAATGGCGGCAAAGGTGTACATCATGCCCGTCCAATGCCCAAGCTTCTTCTTTGCGAATTGAATGTTGTCAGGCTCGGTATAGGAGCGGCTGAGAATATGGCCGATTGATGCGGGAGGTAGTCCGATGACCATTCCGGAAAAGATACCGAACACAACGCAGAAGGCGATGGCATCAGTCTGTGACCCAGCTTGGGACCAGAGTATGAGCGTGAGGATTGAAGCTACGAACTGGGAGCCGATGTGCATGTTGAGAGCGCCAACCCAGTCTGAGAAGTGAGCGAGCAGCATGCGTCCAGCCGTTGAAGCTCCATTCATGATCACAAGCAGCCAGAAGGTTTCAAGGGGTTGGTTGGTGATGGTTGACGAGGTTGTCTCCGAAGCAGACCGATTGCGAGTACCGAAGCCGCGTACTGCTGCCCACTAGGTAAAGTTAGTCGAAAACATCTTTTGGAAGGGAGTGAGGGCGCGAAACTCACCTCTTCGAGATTGAAGAAGACGGGATAGAAGCCAAAGAACATGAATGCAACAGCAGCCGTGAACCAGCAAAAGGCTTTGTTGCGAAAGGCTTCCGTGTCAAACCAGGTGGTGAGCTTCCCCCACGTCTTCGGTTCGTGATGCTCGTGGGCAGGGTCGGGTGTGCAGAAGATGAAGGAAAAGATGCATGTCACAGATGTGAGAGTCGCAACGTAGCGCACGGCATCGTTGAACCCTACCAACTTGATCAAGTAACGGAGCATCGAGGGGTATATCACGCCAGCCACACTGGCACCGCAAGCAACGTAGCCTACAGCAAGACCTCTGCGCTTAGGAAACCATGTTGAAGCCACTGTACTCGAGTCAGTCGGAAGCCATTGCAAGTGGGAAACTGTAACTCACCTTGGGAGCTAGAGACGAAGAAGGTTCCCATGCCCAAGCCAACTACAAGGCCTTGTGTGGCCCAGATTGAGCCGAAGTTTCCGAGGGCCTCGACGTCGCTGGGATGCGCAACAGAAAGCATGAACAGGCCAAAGGGAACGAGAAAGGTACCGCATCCAATCACTTTGCGGGAGTGTCCAGCATCCAGCAGTCTCCCAACGACGTTTGACAGAAGAAGCACAATGAAAGACTGCGTCGACCCAATCAGGTTCAGTTCCAGTTGATCAACACCTCGCAACGAGTGGCCGACATAGTATGAGGACCATGTGCCGTAGGCATTAACGAGGCCCCATGAGTTGAACATGAGGAAGAAGCATCCTAGCAAGCATGCGTAGGCACGCCATGATCGCGGCCAGTCCGGCTCTTCGACCGTCTCAACTGACGAAGGCGACCGGTCCCGCATGGAGTTGTTCGCAGTTGGTGCTTCGGACAGTGGGAGAGTTCCTTCGTTGTTATGCCGAACCTCCTTGTTGAAGGAGTCTATTGTTGTCATGTTGGCAGTGTTGCTGGGTGGCGGGCTGTGGAGGCAGATGGCAGGAGCAAAGGATGGATGATGAGGAAAGCGTTTGTGGGGAGGTATGCAACAGGGTGCTCAACACAGATAGCACGTGTTGGAGGGGAAGCGCTCAAATGGACGCACTGATGAAAGTCGGTATGGAATAGGGAAATAGTCAAAGCGGCGGGGCATAGATATATATATGTGTACTGTATTGTGGTGACAGGAGGCCCATTGATCTGGGGTATGAGCCCAAGGCGTTAGTTGATAGAACGTACTTTTACGGCTCCACTCCTGCTAAGCACGCGCGTAACACCCGGTCAGAGTATGCTGGCTTTCCCATGGTGACGTGGTAGTCAAACCGGCCGTGTGATGAGGGAGTGCGGCAGCGCACAAGCAACGTAAGGGTGTAGGTCCAAGAGAAGCCAAGAGAGTACGGATTCTTGGGAGTCCGCGAACCGCAGGGTATATTGCATTACTTTGTTAGAGGCTCCCCGATGTCCTGCGGCCCAAAAGCTTTGATCAATGTGCCGTGCCAGCCCAGTGGGAACTATGTGCGGACGAATACACCCCGGCGCATTTTTACTTTTGGGGTTCCATATCCAATTGTCGTTCTGGAAGAACACTACGGCTGTGTCTCCTAGGGAGGGCTTCCCTGTGTATTAGCTGACTCGTACGATTGGGCGTCGCCACCCTTTCTTCCCCCCGGTGCGTAACGTCCGGCGGTACTGGCGGGACTGGGCCAGGCCTACCATGGTAGGTACACCCTATCCTGGAACTCTGCGCGCAGAATCGGGATTGCTTCTAGGCTGTGCATTCTTGGCCCATAGCTCGTCCCACAGAAAGAAGTTGCCGGTGGCTACAGACGTTGCATAGTCGTGATAGGGGTTGGTCTAGTAATGTCGCGTAGATGGCGGAGCGGGCCCTCAGCCCTTGGCGCAGTGTCAGCGGGAGGCATGACGATGATGCTCGATTGGGGCGGTACGTCTCACCAAGCCAAGCAAACACTCAGGCAGTGATGTACATTCCGCCTTGGCTGACCCAGTTATGTTGCAAGGATCGAATATCAGTACATTGACTGTGCTACCGCCGAGACTCTGAGGCTTTGGGCAGCGGCTGCATCTGAGCAAGTTTGCCCGTGGATAATTTGGAAAGAGGACGGCCAAGCCCGTGGTTCGACGGTGAGGCCGAGTTCGCACAGCGAGCGTGGACGAAGTTTGAGTAAAATGCACGCCATGTTCCAAGCCCAAAAGTACATGACTGGAGGAACACGCTAAAATTGGCGGCGTAACAAGATCGGCGGGCCGGTGCCGGGTGTTGCTTCGTTATCTTGAGTTTCAACACTGCCACAAAGGCTTGGTATGCCCAGCGATCGACAACTAGGAAATGATGCTTCGTCCCCACGTCCACGCGTGCGTTTTTCCTTCTTTCCGCCGCCACGATAGAGAACTTCCCTTGTCACTTGGCATCGACACAATTACAGATAGAGTCTCTGGGCTATCTGGATATAGAACCGCATGTATGTAATATCATCATGGTGGTGCAGCTGAGCGCCGGCGTCAGCGCCAGCACCAGCACCAGCACTGACACCGACACCGACACCGACACTGACACGGAGGCGTGCGGTTGTGGCTGCAGCAACCTTTCAAAGCCCTTCACCGTCCTGCACTGCGATGACTCGTCGAGCGACGCACGGTTTCAGATATGCCTGGGAGGCGGCCAAAGGTCCATTCCATTCCCTTCCATTTTGACCGATGCCGCGCGGATGCGGACTCGAGTTTTCCGAAAGAGCGTGGAAAGTGCTGGGGAGAGTTGGCCAGCTTCACCCTGATTAGAGTGACACTGCCTCTTCGAGACGAGCACATGTCTGGAAACAGTTCCAAGCCCGACATCTCCCTAGGCCCATGCAGATCTCACTGTCGAGATTTGCTGCCCAAATGCCGAAACAAACAAAGTTCCATCCCGCGCGCACGGGAGAACCGCGCAATATTATTACACACAAGCATGTCTTATCTGATTTCCGTCATTACCAAGCATCCAGAGCCGAACTTGACCCTCATAGTGCATGTTCGGCCGGCTCGTTCATCCGTTGCAACTGCTAGTTTCCCTGTCGTGATGGCGAAGCACATATGTGACTTGTGCCAGTTACGTCACCAGCGGTCTAGAAGTCCCGCAATTCTCCCATGGGGAAATACCCAGGTGGAAAATTGGAGAAGGGACCATGTTTGTACGATAATATCCCGGGGTTGAACGTTTTGGCTGGGAAATCTAATCATGAACTTTGTCATGTTAATTGGAGCATCCGTGCACTGCTTTCGTACTCCATCACGGTTGCGTACGTCGAGATCCCATGCCGCGATCGTTGAAGGCTGAATTCTCCGATGGGTCTCCGCATGCTGTGACAAGCTATCCTGGCGGCGACTATGGGCCGGCCGAACTGCAATACCGACCGTTGTAAGATTCTCACGGACGAGAGTAAGCCGCCGGCCGTAGCAATCAAGTGAAAGTACTCAACGAAACTAGTCCTGGGTATATGTAAGTGTCATGTGGCCGGATCACCCGCGTTTGCTCGAGCCACTCCCTCGCGGTGACTGACGGAAGACACGTACCCAGATATGCCCACCGAGCCAGAGTGGAGCAGTTACACTTCTTTGAAAACCATACTAATTTGCCTTCATCCATGGTAGACGCGCACTACAAGCCGTTAGTTATTCATGTTGTGAGTTTCCGTCCCAGCCATTGTCTCTCACGCCTCAACCTTCCGCCACTGCACGTGCCAAGCCCTCGCCCAAAACAAAATTCCACTGCTATCTCCCACTCCGCTCCTCCCAAACACCTACCAACAGGTCCCCTGAAACCCTATTTCTGACCATCACCAGTTATGCTGCAGTCGGAAGAAGCAAATACGAGCGGAACGCCACAACGAGCCACATGCAGATTCCATGTGTCAAGATCAGGCCACAAAAAGCTCTACTTCCGGGATGTAGTTCCGCACCCACGAAGCCGCATGTCGCATGCGAAAGCCACGAGGGCGGGGCGGGGCAGCGGAGCGCAGCACCACATCCTGGGGTCACAGTATGATTTGAGCGGGATTCGGTGCGATTCCTGTCTCGTATTCCACTCCTAAGAGCTCGGCAGAAAGATTGGCTTTGCATGGCGTTTCAGGGACAGGGCAGCAATAACCACAACCACCAAGGCGGCACGCCGCGCCCGATAAGCGCCATCATGACGGCGACGGCAATGGAGAGAATAAAGGACAAATCGGGCTCGCGCTGCTCAGCACGCGCTGAGGCTGAGTAGGAAAGGAAAACCTTGCACTGCCCATGGCGTCGCGATTCCGAGTCAGGTATTAAAAGGGGGATTCGCTCAACCCTGCCTCCTGGAGCTGTGCACGAGCAGTAAGTTCAGGGTATTATTATCCTCCCTTGGGCACCAGAGAAATGTTGTTGAGGTTTTTCACTGCCTGAGGCATCCCAACGTCGTTACTGACAATCCTTGCAACGCCATGAGCCTACAGCACATGCCGAGCTCCCAGGCTGCCGGGTGCTTCGGAACGTCCGCCAGGTAAGACCGAGGAAAGGAGTTTTTTTTTT
>JAXRVH010000099.1:0-22393 GCA_034640345.1 Drechslera avenae | reverse complement strand
TAAGATCTAAGCTTCTTATATATAGAGTAATTCTCTATATAATACTCTTTATTAGTAAGAATTTTATACTACTTATTATTTCTTTACTATCTAGTCGTTTTATATTATTCTTTATAGAACCTATATTATAGCTCGCACTTAGTCTAGTACCTAGCTTAGTATTCTTTAGTCTTCTATTCTAGTACGTAGGAGAGTATAAATTCTCTATTCTACGCCTTCTAGTTCTTAAAGTATAGTTACTTATATATAGCTTAGTATATAATTTTCTTAGCTCTTAGACTAGTAATAGTAATATATAAGTTCTTTTTATTATAATCTCTAACTATATATTCTTTATTTCTATATATCTAGTATTCTTTATCTACTAACTATTAAATTACTTTAGTACCTATAACTTTCTAGTCTACTAGTCTTATATTATTATAATTTACTATCTCTCTAGTTTCTAGTACTAGAGGTATAATCTTATAAGTCTTATAGTCTAATAATTAAGCCTCTTTATATAGCCTTATATTACTAATATTATTATTCTATAATAGTATAAGATCTAGATAAGGTGTACCTTATCTAATTATTCTAATTCTAATAGCTCTTTATTTTCTAGTTTTATTCTTAGAGTAATCTCTATAGAAGTATTCTACTTTACTATATTAGAGGTATATCTTACTATTATAACGCCTCTTATATTCTTCTTAAGAAAGACTATTACTTAGTCTTTTCTAAAAGTATTAATTCTTAGATTCTTACTATACTTTATCTATTATAATAATATCTTCTTTCTAATTAATCTAAATATATTATTAGTGCCTTTTAGTATTAGTAATAGTTAGCGTACTCTATAACTATTACTCTACTCTTTCCTATAGGTAATTATTAATTTAGGTAGCTAGTTCTATTAGTATATATAGATCTTCTAGTTTATTATAGTATATAAGGCTATTCTTAATTATTTTCTTTAAACTATTCTTAAATACTATTTAGAGTATAGTATTATTCTAGTTAATCTATAACTATAGCTATTTAAACTTAGCTATATAGGCTAATACTAACTTAGTTTACTTTAAGTAAGTTATTACTTTCTCTACTTAGTTTTCTATATCTACTTTACTAAAAATATATTCTATCTTATTCTTAAAGTTAATCTAGCTTATAAATAAGTTTTAGATTTTTTTTCTTTCTTCTTCTATAGTAAAGCTATAGAGATAATCCTTAATATATAGCTATATCTAGCTTACTACTTTTCCTTTTATATAAATACTTACTATTAGAATCTTTTTCTAGTTATTAGGTACTTTATTATACTTATAATATAAGTTAATATTAGTAAGAAATATATAGAGTTCTAATCTTCTACCTTTATATTTCTCTAGTATAGCTATCTTAGACTTAGGTAGTACTTAGGTCTACTTATTTAGTATAGCTATTAGCTAAGCTATTAGCTAGTTAATAATCTTTATTATAGCTATTATCTATCTTACTTAAGCGTTTATCTATTATCTAAGATTTCTAACTATCTCTACTAAGAGTAGTATCTCTATCTTAGAGTTAGTATCTTTATAGTCTAGTATATTATTATCTAGAGACCTTATTTAGCTAGGCTCTAGGTTTATTAATATAGAGTATTAGTTAATAGATATTCTTATTAATCTTAATTAGATAACCTATTTATTAAATACCTTCTATAAAGTCTATAGATAGTTAAAGTATTATATAGAGGGGATATACTACTCTATTCTAGTCTATACTAAGGTAGATAAGACTAATATTATTTATTCTATATAGGTTATCTAGCGACTAGGTAGAATAGTAGGTATTTTAGAAGAATAATCTAATTCTATATAAGTAATAGAATAACTAGTATTAATCTAAGTAAGAGATAAACTATTTAAAGTTAACTATAATAAGTGTATAAAGAGAATTCTCTATAACTATATACTTATTACTTATCTAAATATTCTCTCTACTTTCTATATCCTTCTAGAGGCTAGGTAGGTTTAGAAGGCCTATTACTCTCTCTTTATATACTAGTATCCTAGATACTATATCTTAGCGAGAGACTAATTACGTAACCTACGCGCTCTACACTAATCTTTACCTTCTAATATAGGCTTATTAACCTTTAACCTTACGCCTACTATTAAGATAAGAATTCTTCTTATTACTTATAATACTAAGCTAGATATTTTAGAAATATTATAGCTAAATCTTTTAAGTATAGAGATTAGATTAGGTAGCTAAATCTCTATAGCTATAAAAGACTTTTAGATAGTATTTTCTTTAAAAGAGAATATCTAAGTATTCTAAAAAAGAGAAAAGAAGTCTCTCTTTTTAACTAATAGTAACCTCTAGCTATTATAAAAGTAATTAGATAACTTCTTTAAGTAAGTAGTTAAAAGAGGTTTAAATATTAAAATATCTAATAGCTAAAGAGTATAGGTTAAATAAGAAAAAAAGATAGTAACTAAGATTTTATTTTTAATATAAAACTCTAGAAACTTTTAAGTTATATAAGATTTATACCTATCTAAAAGTAGTAATTAGTAGAAGAAGTAACTTTTAGACCTAGTGAATTAATTCAATATCTATTTAAGCTAGGTAACCTCTATTTTATTATTTATCTAGCCTAATAGAGATAATATAATAAATACTAAGTAGTCTTCTTTCTTAATATTCTATATCTAGCTTAATTAAAGACTCTCTAAGGTACTCTAGTAGATAAGACTTAGAGGTAAAGCTAATTTATTAGTATAAATATAAGCTAAAAGATTTATCTATTTATATAATCTATTTTATAAGCTTATAGTAATCTTCTTTTTATTCTATATCTTTTTACTAAATACTCTTTTTAATCTACTAGTAATCTCTATAAGAAATCTCTTTTTATCTATATTATAAATATTCTCTAGCTAAATCTTATATTTCTCTATTTTCTAGTATAAAAGTTTAAAGTATAGGCTATATTTAGCTCTTAAATTAGCTTAGTAATACTAGTAATCTATACTTATTTACTAGTATAAGATTAGATTATTACTATACTAGTTAAGAAATAAGAATACCTAGGTATTACTAACCTCTTTTTTAGTAATAGTGTAAGGGGCTACGCTTAAGAAGTAATTATATAGATATACTAGAGTTATATTTAATAGAGAAGAGAACTATAGACTACTAGATAGCTAAGAGTTATTTAGAGTATAGCTTAGAATAATCTTCTACTAATAATTTAGGGGTTTATTAGTCTAAGTAATAATTAGACGTATATAGCTATATGCTATACGCTTACGCACGTAACTAAGATATTATTAAGTATATACTAACTAGGCGCTAGCCTATTATAAATAGTACTAGTAAAATTCTTAATTATCTTTTATATAAGTAGTATATACTATACTATTAGCCTCTAAATATACTTTATAAGCTCTTTCTCTTATTATAGTTAGAGTCTTCTATATAAAACGCTATAAAGTTAATATTTACTCTAGTATCTTCTAGCTAGTATTAATTACTTAATACTAAACCTTTTTACAACTTCTTAATATATAAAATATTCTCTAGAAGCTAGTAATTTAATTACTTTAATTATAGCTTAGATTAGATCTATATTAGTTAAGTTGTGTAGTATTAAAGTTTAGTGGGTGTGAAAGTGGGGTGTGCATTGATCCGAGCTGGGCATTGAACGCACGGACACGGTAAGCCGGAATCGCGACGATCTAGACTGCCAACAGAAGCCTGTCAGCAGGTTACGCTAAACACTAAATTTAGGTCTTTTGATGGCGAAAGAACTGGAGACAACAATACTTCCCGTCCGCTCAGCCATATATGAGCAGTATATCGGCGGATTAGTAGTTGGGTGGGTGATCACTAGCGAATCCCCGCTGTTGTATGTTTTTTGCCATAGCTTTTTGCCCACGGATCGGTAGGCTAGCTGCCTTTTGTCGATGATCTTGTTCACCATGGCCTCGCGATACCGCCCCCTTCCTTTTTGATGCAAAAATTTAACGCATGGCAGGAACGGTACGGCCATATTCCCTGAAATGACTTTGCCGTGTCCATGTGGCGGAGGGAGGCGCTTCGCGCTAAGCAGTTTTTGACACATTGTTCACTCTACAACTGTAAATTCCAGGAGCTCTCCTACCTACTCAACTCTCAAACTCACTCGCTTACACCCGTTGAAATTCCATCTCTGTCTCTTTTCTTCCTCACTGCCACTTAGTGGGTCCAATTTCCGTCCGTATTGCCACCACGAAAACGCGGAAAGAGCACCGTTTGCGATCTGGGCCTGATATGTTCGACCAGCCTCAAGTACAAGCATACTGCGTACAGTATCGTCGGCATACTCCATACTTTGCAATGTACATTCAAAACACTAGGGCTTCTCCGACAAGATCTCTACAAAATCCTCATCGGACGGGAATAAAGGCTGTGGATCAAAGTCCCAGCAACCGAAAAAAGCGGCCCAGCGAACCTCTGCTTTTGTTTCGGCATTGCGGCAGTCTATCAGCTGCTCCATTGTTTTCACGTCGACTTCGAAAACAGATAACGGCGAACGCGATTTGTTGATCGTAATGGGTCTTCCGCTATCTGTAGAGTATTCTATTGTGAATGTAAAATAAAGAGAGCCAGATAGGTGACAGTACTGTGGCACTTGCAGCTTAGTGAATATTTTCGGAGTATCCTAGACGGTCGGGCTAGAACCTGTTATCATCTTGTCTTCTTGCATCTTCGAGATTCAAGAAAACTACATTGCTAACAGCTTGCTCTCGATGGTCGTACACTAGCATTAGTGATTACTGGGTTGACTTGTGCGAAATGCCCTTTCTGTGCAGCCTCGCTGAAATTGAAGTGGAGGGCAATGCACAAGAATATATGTAGGAGGTGGGGAAGTGAACGACTGTTTACGTTCAGTAGCTTCACGATTCCCTACTATTTGGCCTGATTACAGGGGCTCAGTTGGTTGCCTAAAGGGCCGTGACGTCATCTACACGTGCATCACATATAAGTTGTACCTATGGGTAGTTCACTCAGTCATCAACCATATAGGACGAATAACTCCACTTCAACGCCTATTCCAACAAATCTCTCGTGGAGAATCTATGGCTTATCTCCTACAGCAAGTCTGTCTAACGTTGCTAGACTGAACCGCGATAATCAAATCGGCGACGCAGATTAGTGAATGAATAGATACTTTGCTCTAGATTTGGAAGCATACCTGGATGTTCAAATTCAAAAGAGGCCGCCTTTAAGAGACTCATGGTGACCAAAAAGATCATACGCATCATTTAGCGCCCATCGATCTTGTTGCTGTCAAACTTGTTTTCCCACAACACCGGATAAGGCCCGCCAACTCCAGACCCCAGAACCAGGAAACAAAAGTCTAGAAAAATAAAACTGACGTGAGACCGACTGCTTGCTGATTGCCTGCGTCTCTGCGTATGGCCAATGACGACGGCAAGTGTTCACCCCAGGAAGCTGACGACGCCGAGCAGGAAGGAGGGCATTTTCGCCTCACAAGATAGTTTGGAAAGGCGGGCAGCATACTGGCTTCTATGCATGAGAACGCATTTGAGCTGATGTATCAACATGAGTTTAGTTCGTCTAGGTATGTTGTCAGTCATAGACTCCAGGATGGCACAAGGTAGCGACAAAGGCACAATGAAGATTCAGGGCGCCCCCACGTGTGTGGGGTGTGTTGACTAAGCGATGAACACAGACCACGCCAACGACCCATCGACCTTCCCGTCTTGTCGTTAGATTACCTCATCATTATCATCCTTCTTCTCTTCGAATTCACGTTGAATTTTCGACAACATGAGCGACCGTAAGCAGTAGAGGTATTGGCATTTCATGTCCTATTATGTTTTGAATCACAGTCAGTAGCAGCTCTAACTGTCTATGATTCGTAATCCTACCAAATGCATTATATTCAGGTTCTTCACGTCTCGCAGATGCACCGATACCTCAACATCACGGATTCGGTTCCGTTGTCCGGAGCTATACGTACGTACCAATATTTCGGATCTGTGGCTTTGAGCGAGTGACTCCGTAAGCCAATCGACTGCGATGTTGTATTTAGCCTGGGAAGAGGCATAGAGTCCCACCATCCAGGCTGGTAACCTACTCGACCCTCAACGTGCATAGCGGATGCGGCTAGATGCTAGCAGTCTTTTCTTAGTGCATCCAGCTGATCGGTTCTTTCCCAACCCCATTTCAAAAATTGAAAAAATAAGCTCGATTATCGATCTGGCAACTTGAAATCGAGAGTAAGAACACGGATGACCAAAGCTTACCACACGACTACGCTCTATTCGCCTTTTTTCTGACCCGCTACCTATGGGGCTGTTCATAACGTGGCATGAGCTGCGAGCTTACCTTCCACCTGGACCAACCCGAGAACCGAGTACATGCGTCGTGAGAAAGCCTAGGCCATGTCAACGGCACGGGACGGCTATCCTGAAGGATCTCCCATCAGGGATAATGATGCCGACCCGTAGGCTATCGGAGGCGAGCTCCGGCAGGATGTTCTCAACGGTTGTCAGGCGATCCGACGCCGACGCTTTAAGATACAGGGTATTCCTACTACCTGCACGCTAGTAATACTGGATGGCTATTGGCTCGATGACAAGACTGCAAGGATCATGAGTACGCCATGGTAACGCAGGTCTTGTTCCTGAGCGGCTGGCTCCTAAAATCAAAAGCGACCATTTTCGTCAGCTCATCGAAATTTGATACATGTGCAGAGAATTACGGATGTCAGTGCCCTCTTTCGAGGTGAGATGATGAGATGGTCGCCTATCCTGTAGGTCGTATCTTCCCGCCATTTCCACAACAATGGCAACAGTACTCTCACTTGCTACTTGAATGGCTCACATGCACATACCTGTCAGCCCGATGGGCTGTTCTGGTAGGCGCCACATCTCACGGCTATCACCCGAGGCTCCCGATGTCATGCACTTCGCCGCTGTATGCCTCCATTAGAAGTAACCTAATCAAGAAACATTACATGACATAATGCACTAGTAATCCTTCATTCTACCTGCATGCTCTACAACTCCTTCCTGGAATCGAACGACAAATCACCAAAACCAATCGATGGTAGCATGTACTCTTCGGTCCCCGACTAAAGGCAAAATTTTTACGCCAACTCAACAAGACAGTGGATGGGGACATCGGTCTGGTCGCCCACATGTTGGTGGACGTGCCTTATGCAGCTTGGTATGACAGGCGCAGATTAGCGGCGTAAGGAAGCTCAGGATTCGGTTTACCAGACCAGTCATGTTCCAGGCTCGCCACTGTGTGAGCTTACCAACAAAAAAGGTATCGATGCCTTCCTATAGTGAGCGTGCATAACCGCCTCGTATCACTCCGCACCTAGCCTATTATTGAATAACTTGTGTGCTAAGAGGTCCGTGTGCAATGAGATGATTCCTGTCAGCAGCAAGCAGCCACTTTGCCTAGTCCTTGAACGAAAAAAAGGGACGAGACGGGCCGAATGCTGATATCCTGACGATCAACAGACAAAGAAGAGAAAAGGAGTATAAAGTCTAAGCATCTCTCAACAATAGAAGGTCATCATCCTACAGCACATCACTAATTTTCTGTCGAAACATCATCATCAAACCCCCAAAACTCAAAGATCCCGCGCCACAATGCAGTTCTCAACTCTCATCACCTGCTTCATTGCTGCTGCCAGCATCAACGCCGCTCCTGCCCCCATGAGCAAGCGCCTCTCAGACATCCCTCTCAAGTTCTACTCTGGCGACAAGTGCAACACCAGCGTCTCCGCCGGTATCACAACAATCTACCTCCCCACGGACGGCAAGTGCTTCGGCACCTCCCCCATCATCAGTGGTAACACTGACTCGGCCATCATCGACACCTCGGTCGTAAAGTCGCTGCCTGCCGGTTGCTCTAGTAAGTTGCAGAACATGTTTTTTTTATTAATTCCGTTGGACTGTAACGTGCTAACCACGAGTGTGTTTGTGTGAAATAGTCGTTCTCTACACCGACAACCTTTGCACGAGCAAGAAGACGATTACAGTCAAGTCGACCACTCAGTGCAGCACTTTTGGCGCTAACCAGCCCATCTTTGGGGCTAAGACGGTGGGCAAATGCAGTTGAACGATTTTGAGTTTTGAATGAGAGGCTGGGATGTTTGAGAGTTTGTTTTCCCGCTTTTCAAACCTAATTTTAGAGCTATGATGACGTCCGGGTCCAACACTCCGGTTAATCAAGACAGGTGGGGAAGCAGGAGAAGAAAAACTTACAATGCTCATGACAAGATCGGGGAACTTTCCTTTCAGCAAAAGTGAAGCCCTTGTTTTTAAAGCAAAAAGAAGTAAAAATCTAATTATAATCTAAATACTTTGTGTATGCACCCGCCAAGATCCCACATGACGGCCTCTTCAATCAATCAATCAATCTATTTTCCTTGTACTCCTCTTCACAAGCGTCTCATCCGATCCCGTCGTACTCCCATCATCCCTCGTGCTAACTACATGAAACGAAAAGTCCAACTCACCTACCAACCCCTTCACCGCTTTCAACAACCTCTCAACATCCATGTGTATACACCTAGTACTAATGCTCATGACGGCAAACGCCGCATAGCCTGGTTCAGAAATGTGTTTCAAGCTCAAGATCTCGGGGTCAATCATGGCCAGTTTCTGACTGAGCTGGGCGCTAGGCGGGGCGTGTAGGTAAGGAGGAAGTGGTTGTGCGTTTGCAATGGAAGAGGAGAGCATGGCTAGTAAAGAGGTGACTTCATGCGATGTGACTTTTGCGTCGAGGATAATGCGGCGAAAGTCTGAAAACCATTGTGCGGAGGAGAGGGGGTCTTGGTTGTTGTTTGGCGAGTAGAGGGGCATTGTAGGGCCTTCTGGCGAGGTTTGGGCTTGGCGCTCCAGAGAGGCTTGAGTGAAGGCTTGAGAGGAGTAGCCAAGGAGAACAGTGTAGTTTACGATACTGGAGGGAGGGTAGTGTGTTAATTTTCTGGGTCTAGTGGGCGGAGGACAATGAGGGGTGGTGAAAAGACTTACTTTTCAACGTGACTGATGATTTTCTCGTATTCTTCTCTTGGGAACTTGCCGCCAAAGGGAAACTCCCATTTCACGAAGCCTGCATGCAGTTTCAGGCCCTGGATGGTGAGCATTTGTTTGGCAAACACCTTGTTACGTGCCTTGATAAGCTTGTAGCCTGGGCAATTTTTGTCACTTTCTTCCTCGCCTGCGAGTTCGCCGCGAATCCTGCCCATGACCTGCTCGTGCATGATTGAGTACAAGTTCGCCGATAGATACAAAGCGCCACCAAGTTTCTGCCGGAGCGCAGAGTGCTCTGTGATGGGATACGGGAAGACTGTCCAAAAGAAAGCTACTGCCAGACCGCCAACAACAGTAGCTAAACGGTAAGGTCCAAGCTCATAGATGGGGTATACAGGCTGGCCGGTTGATGCTGTGACGGCTTGTTCGCCAATCTTGCGGACCTGGAGTTCGTAGCCGACAATCATGGTGGCTGTGACGACGCTAATGATGCCAACGATGACGAGGTCGATGCGCTTGATTACGATATAGAAGCCTATTGCTGCGAAGATCCAGAGAAAGACTAGGATGCCGGGTGTTTTCTGGTCTGGAATGTACCATATGAGCCAGGCAAACAACATTGCGAAGAATGTTCCAACAATCCTTAGTAGGAACTGGAAGATTGCTTGACCAGAGGTGGGGGTCATGGATATCGCAACCATGATAAGTGCCCAGACTAAACGTTGCTGTACAAAGAAGGTTTGCGTTGGGCGGAGAAAGGCGATGATGGCTATGCTCATCGTAGCGCAAGCGGCGCGGAAACCAAAGGCTGATTCAGGGCTTGCGAGGAACCTAGAGATGCCTCGTACACCATTACCGAATTTCTCCCATGCATTAGCTGGAGGCAAGTGCTCGGGGTCTTTCTTTGCCTTATATGCGTCTCCCATGTAGACTGTCGTATTGTGCCTATCGGATCCTACAGCCATCGTCTCGTCTTCTAAATTGGCGTCCTGGCTTTGGAATATGCTCTTGATCCATTTCTTAAAGCGCCTTCCACCAGGCCAGATGAATTTGCTCTTGGCAGTAGCTTGGTCGTGTGCATCGGCGAATTCGACAAATTGGAGCGTGGCCCGACTGATGGAGTTTAGCAGGAACATGATATATAGAACCAGAAATAGTTGACGCTGATCCCGCTTTCTCGTGGTGGTGCTGGGGAAGAGGTGCGATAATTCCTCTTCAGGTGTTGATGGGTTGCAGAAATAGTCGTCACGGAGCTTGATGCCTTTGGTTTCGACCCAATGTCGGAGGGTGGGTTCTTTCTTACTGAAGAACAGATTGGCTTGCTTCTGTAGATGTTCTGCAAATCCAGCGTCTCCGGGTTTGATGGCATCGCCCTTAGCTTCCGCGTCATCCTGGTTCTGGCCCTTCTTCTTCTTAGGGAGCTGGGCGAGCTGCAGTTTGAGTAAAACGTGGGCGAGTCCGTCATCGAGAGCTTCGAATATATTGTTGAACGGCTCATGAACGAACTGAAACATTTCGTTCCACTCTTTAACAGTCTTTTTACGCATCTGCTCGTCATTTTCGTCCTCTTCTCCGTCCCAGTGGTTCAGCTCGGCTCCACGCTCGAATAGATCCACGATGGAACCTAGGCCCAAGACTGGCAGCATGATTGACCGAAGATGCTTGAACAGAGCCTCCAAGTCATCGCATGACAGCTTGCCATATGCAATCTCGCGCTTTGCAAATGGCAGGTCCGCAGTGAGCTTTCCGTGCAATCCCTGCAATGCACTTGCCATTGTCTTGATAGCCTGGACCTCAGGACTGACTCTCGGCTTCCCGCCTTTCTTGTTATTGGCTCCCTCCTCTTCGGGTACATATTTCTGCCCAAACATGTCACTATTTTCCAAGCTACGGATGTACATCTTGTGTGCACCGAGCACACCTCTTAGCAATCCAATGTATCCTGCCACCTCTTTCATGACGACTTTTCGAGATGTAACGGGTATTATGATCAAGCTCACACCGGTAGCGATCGCGAAACCGGTCAAGAACGCTTCCAGCAACCTCTGAACAAAAGCCTCACACTGCGCTACCGTTTGAAATAGAAAGCCAGTTGTCGCCGCAACATTGACTAGGATTGCATATATGATTGTTGGGAATGCCAGTTGTGGGAACTTGGCCTTCAGGGTATTGATGATATAGATCTGGAAGAAAAGCCATACTGCGAGCACGGCGGATTGAGAAGAGTTATATCGTTGTGGTGGCGCACCCGGAACCGTTGTGTGCTGCCGCGCCTTGACGCCACTCCAGACCATGAGCATCGCAAGGGCTGAGCCGACGCACGTTGCTACTACGTTCAAGGTCATAGTTTGGATGAACTTGGCCCTGGGCATGATGCAGAATCCGAGGATACTCACGATGGCAATCAAATAACCCAGAGTAGAGTATGTTTTCGCGACATCGTCCGCTTGATACATTGCCAACGCGATAGTTGGAGGCAAAGCCGCTTTGCCCATCATCATTAAAGTCGGTACATCCAATCCTAGCTTCCCCCATACTGCCTTCAGCTTCGACGGTTTCTTCTCTTTCTTTTCCCCATCCTCTTCACCCGTCAATGTCGCGTCCTGCTGATAGCCGCTCGATTGCGCATCGTCATCACTTGGTTTTTCTTGTTTTATCTCTGATTCCCTTGTCGTCAATTGAGGATCCGCCTCTCGCCCATCCACGATATTTCGACCCGTGGCAGTAGACGTCATTGCGATGTCTGAACGACAACGACTGTACACCGAATTATGGGTGGATGAAAACGAAGGAAAAAGAGAGGAGATTTCCTGGGCATTGACGACGTGCACAACAAAACCCCATAATATCTCCGGATCTTCCGCACGCGACGCCGTGCGCGCGCTCGGGGCTTTGCTGCTAGGCCGAAGAACGTCATGGCGTGCGGCCATAAGGTTGGGTGATTTGCCAAGGTGATGCTAAAGGTCTAGCGCATGTCATCACGCCAGCTGTTTCGGGCCGAGGAACTCCGACCGTCCGCTTGCTGTATCAAGAACAGCAAGCCACAGAAAACAGCGAAGATTAGTTATAACTATTGGTCAACTGATATTAAAGTCTTTTGATGATGCCGTAACGCTTGAACAACTATGTGGACAAATAACATTTCTCTGTTATATAGTCAGAGCATTGTTGCTGACCTAAACCTTTCATACAACAATCCGCTCGAAACTGTACTTAGGTACCCTTTTACTGATCAGCATGCCCATTTCGCGCTTACTACGCTGCTCCTTCTTTCCACCTTTCCCACTCTTCGTCTTTTCTACTCCTTGGTCTGCCTTCGCACCCAGAGGCAGCATGGGCAAGTCCTCTTCTCCGTTGAGCTTGCCTGTAACACCAAATGGTTTGCCTTGTAGTTCCAATTTCTTGTTAGAAGGCTTCTTTGAGACCGGCACCGTGGATGCGTAGCGTAAGAACTCCGACAGTAGGCCTCGTATGAAGTGGGCTTCGAAGAAACCACTGAGCGCGATAGATGCGTCCCTGTTCAAAGACTTGAGCATATCCTCGCCACTTTCAGAGACGGAACGTGTGCCAACAGAGGCGAGCCAGGCTCCTGCGCCGATTGCATCAAGAGTGTTTGAGAGCAGGGACGCGATGATGGAAACAGCATGATCATCTGGATCTTCTTCCGCGCTCTCAATGCCAGAATCTTCCGGATCAACAAAGCCAAGTGGTGATGACCATCCACCATTCTTCAACTCGAGATGCAGAAGGCGGATGAGCGACTCAAGATCTCTTCGCGGTAGCACAGAGCGGAGCGTGTTACTGATCATGGGAGCTGAGAAGGTATGCAGTCGGATGAGCGCAGGTCGCAATGTGTGGCTTCGGGTCAGAAGGCCATGATCGAGTACTGACAAGGCATGGTCAATCTCGTGCGAGGCTGCTTCAAGCTCAGTGGCGAAGTCGAGATCCATTTCGTCTTCTGATGGGGCGGTGCCGTTGGTCAGAAGCTTCGTTGGCTCGCCTTCTTTTGGCACATCATCTATGCTCTGGATGAGAAGCTTGATAGCCTGAACGACTTCGCCAATCGGAAGAAACTGAGTATGATTAAGTACTGCCGATAAGATGTGGAGATCCGTGTCGTAATCGACGATTGCCTTGACAATGTCTCCATCTACAATCTCCGACACGAACTGGATCTGACTGTGACTTTCGTCAAGTAGTGCGCGACGAATGGACTCTTTGGTGAGTTGGCCAGTCTGTAGAAGCCATTGGAAGACGTTTGGTGGGAAAAAGCCGACCCTTAAGCGTCCTTGAGATTCCCCCGCTTCGCTGGTGTCGGACAGGTAGAATATCTTACTTAATGCATATAATGCATACTGACGATACAGTTGCCGCTGATGTCCAGGAATGGTTGTAGGTATTTTCCACCTGGGTAGATCGTCCTTGACAGGCTCGTTGTCAAGCTCATCGACGACCATGGCGTCCTCATCCGGGAGACTTGGCCCACCCCCGTTCGTCAAGGGGCCGCCATTGATCTCATTCTCGTGCTTTTGTGCTACATCAGCAGACTCAAGTTCGATGCCCAGGTCGGCTGCAAAGTGCCGTTCGAACTTTACAATCTTTCCTTTTATAGCGTATTTGTTGAGTTTCCACTTCCGGTCCTGCCATTTCTGGCCCTCAACGATTTTTGCTTCAGAGCCAATACCCTTTCCAAGAGCATCAATCAGAAGAGTACCATCAGTCTTGACCCTCTTTCGCAGGGCTACCCCTCCAAATTGCATACCGATTATCTCGTCTTCCTGAGCGGCCACAACCAGCCCGATATCAGCGTAATATGCTACCAAACTGCAAGGTGAGGTTTTATGTTGGTTAGTGTCTGACTGCGCGTGCTTTCTCTTCTTCGATGGGCTGGTAGATTCCGTAGACAACTCAGAGCTCATAGAGTAGAAACCTTGTAAGGAATTGTACTTGACATCGAATATTCGGCAAATGTTCTGTGAAGTGGTGAAAACGACGTCCTGTGAGGTTCGCAGGAAGGAGTCAACGCTGGAACCTGGCAAGGCAAATTCTGAGTAGAGCTTCGGTACAGTTCCGGACAGGTCGTAAGAGAGCATCTGGTCATTCGTAAGGATGTGAAGGGCACCACTGGAAGGATGTAGGGCAATCTGTGCAGGAGAGGCGTTGTCACTCGACGTCTTGACTGGACTTGGGAGGTCCCACGACAGTAGGTGCTTCAGTGGAGTGAGCTGAGTTGTAGTAAGGTCTGCAGATCTTGGCTGGACTTGGAGGAGAGTTAGCGTCCTTACGCCATTCGAGTCGCGGCCGACTGCGCAAAAGACCTGGATGAGATCTAGAAGATCCGATGTGGCATCCGGGGTTGAGTCCAGGATCGTAGCAATGTCTTGCCTGTTTCGCAATAATCCGCGGGTTACGGACCTGGCACTAGCCAGCGTAGTGTGTTCAATCTCGATGTCAGACCTTCCAACCGAAAGCAAGGACTTCAAGTCCGAGACCCATCTGACAACACCCAGGTTTTCCGAGAGACATGCGACATGTCCATTGTCAAACGTCGCAATGACATCATGTGTGTTTTCCTTTGATGAGCCGCCAGGCGCAACTGGGAGGGACTCCAGGGTTGAGATTTGTGCCGGGCCAGAGGGCGTGTGCGAAGTTTTGGTGGTCTCGGTCTGGTCGCCGGATATCTTGTCATGGAAACACACAAGTTGCGGCTTTTCAGCAGGCGAAGAGCCAGCTAGGGAAACATATGTGAAGCGATGCGTCGGTGTCCGGGGTGGGCCTTTGCGATAGATGGAGTACGGGGCGGTTGTGAAGGTAGCGCTCGGCGGCAGCGCATACGAAGTTACTAGTTGGGGATTTTGAAGCTACAAATGTTTGAGTGATTGTTGCATATTGCGACATAACGATACATACACTGTAAATGGATACGCCCTCTCCATCAACACCGACTGCAATCTCGGTGCGCTTCCTCTTCTTTGCGCCGCTGGCACTACACACTCCAGCGGCATGCACGCGTCCATTACTGCTAGAACTTATAGGCTTGGACAGCGACGCCAGTGTGAAGGGGGCGCCAATTGGCTGGTCGAACGACATGGTGTTTGCCAGACCTATCTGTAAAATACTAATCCGGGTCTGCGTGAGCCGTATGGCGAGGCGCGTGCTTTTGCTTTGAGAAGCCGAGTCTGTCGAGAAAAAAGTTGGAGCTCCGGCAGAAAGTGGGCGGTGCGAAATCTTGGCAGCGGCGGAAGTGTGGCTTTGGTGGCGTCGCTAGCGTGTCACGTCGCGTGTACCGGAGCGAGGCCTGGGGGTGTCTTTAGGTCATGTTTTCACGACGACGAACACGTACCTTTACTTTACGCTTGCACGCAACGCACTTTTTCTGTTTATCATATACCCACCTCTGCCAATTTGTTCATCTTGTTTCAATGCGCTGGTAGCTTCTGGAAACGTAAATGGCTCTCACAGCAGTGCAACCTGCAATGAATCTAGAGAGCAAGACCGTACATCCATTCTTTTCCAAGCCTCAGAGTATGTCACCGCGGCAAATGCAGATACGTTTCCGCTTACCTATCTTGAAGGCAACCACGCTCCCGAAACACTGGATTCCGCAAACGAGACTGCAAACGACGATGCACACGAGAACACCGAAATCACTGAAACAAACCCCAAGGCCGGCCCAGGTCGTAAAAAGAGGACTAGGAAAACAGATGGGGCAAAAGATAAGAATACCGGGTCTCACCTAAAGAACCAGGCATCTTTGGACAGATTCACCCGCCCTCCACCAACCAAGGAAGCGGTTGGAAGCGCCGTAAACAACCCCGGCACCTCCGCGGAATTATCTTTGGACGTGGACCCGAATCAAGACAGAAGAAAAAGGCAAAAGACTGCCTCTCCAGACCCTTCACTCGAGCCACCGACCTCAGCGCAACCTCGACCAGATTCTCTAGATTGGCATCAACAGCTACATGTACAAGTAGAAGAAGGATCAATAGGTGTGCAAGCAACTACCGAACAGCCGTTACATGCCGATTCAACAATGGTCGACGTACTGGAGGAACGAACGCATAAGCCAGGAGAACAGTCAGATTCACCTACTGTGCCTATCACACCACCATCTATAGCACAACCAGGCCTTGATACTATTCCATTGGAACACATCTTGGATGATTCCAAGAAAGTAATTCCCAGGAAGCAGATTAAGATCAGCAAGAGCGGCAAACTCCTCTCTAGTCCACCGAAGCCAACAGTAGAGCCTACAACATCACCGAAGAGGCGACGAGGCCGAAAGCCTACAAAACCAAAGATCTCTCCCACGGTGACAGTCATTAGTTACGGTACAGATGCGGTCAGTCGAGCAACAATAGGTCAGAAGATTGAGGACATCCTAAATGCAAAGAAGACATCCAAAACACGCGCCGCGACACAGAACAAAGTAGCAACAAAACCTGCGGCACCTCCCAAAAACACCCACCCTTTCTTTCGCGGCAAGACCCAGAAAGATGCATCCTCGACTAAAGTGATCGCCCAACTGCCTCTACCAACCCCAAGGAAGAGCGCTTGTACCCCGGGAAAGCTGCGTGCTGAGGCTCTTAGAGACCGATCACCTGAGCCTGCGCAGGCGTTCAATAGCGGACTACGGACCAATAAAGATGGGAAGCAATCCGGGTTGAAAGAAGCTGTATGGCCCACTGGAGAAAATGCACATGTTCGTAATCTGAACACAACCCATCTACCATCACGTCTGGACAATTCAGCTTGCATACAGCTAGCACTAAGACCCCGGAAGCTGAAGAATGCCGTCGTCTCCGTTCCAGCCCATGAAGACTTAGTCGCCAGGCTTGCCCATGATCTTACTCAAGACCGAACTAGCCCGAGAGATCAGTCTACATCGCCGCCAGGGCCTACGGAAGGCGCCCGCCTACCAACTCGACTACTCACTACAGGTGTAGAGATACAACGTAGAGTACGTGAACAACTGGTGGCCCAGGTACCCATGTCGAGAACGCGGCCAATCCATCCCGTCATAGGAGATCTGTTCAATGAGATCGAACACACTCTCACGCCTTTCGATGAGGGAAGATGTGAGGTTCAATCTTGGACTCAGAAGTACGCTCCAAAAACTGCATCACATGTGCTACAGACGGGCACAGAAGCTATGATTCTGAAAGACTGGCTGCAAAGCCTAACAGTCCTGGCTGTGAGTGGTACGCTAAAAGTAACGACTATGCTAGATGCCAAACAGCCACCAAAGAAGAAACGAAGGAAGGCTCTTGACAGCTTCATTGTTGACGATGAAGAAGAGGATGAAGACGAAGACATGATTATGATACCCGCTCCAGATGGCACGAGTCTTATACAACCAGCATCCTACAGGCTGTCACAATGGACGCGGAACAAAAATGTTGTGCTAATGAGTGGACCACACGGCAGTGGCAAGAGTGCAACAGTGCATGCCGTAGCCAAGGAACTGGGCTTTGAGGTATTTGAAATAAACGCCGGTATGCGTCGCTCAGGGAAAGACATCCAGGACAAGGTTGGCGATATGACAGCAAACCACCTGGTCAATCATAAACGCGGTGCAGCATCTATTCAAGAACCTGTTCAGGTCGATGACGACAACGATCGCATGGATATGGCTTTGGAGAAGGACATCAGTAGCGGAAGACAAGGAATGATGACATCCTTTTTCCATGCGAAACCCGGAGCAGCGACGGCCAATCCAAAGCCTACAGTACAAGGTCCAGATGTCAAGAAAACAACATCTGCAGCTCAAACTATGCTTCCTGTGGCGCAAGCTTCGCGCAACTCGCAGAAGCAATCTTTGATCCTCATTGAAGAGGCTGACATACTTTTCGATGAAGACCAGCAGTTCTGGGCTCAAATCATCAAGATTGCCTCATTATCAAAACGCCCTATCGTCATCACTTGCAATGATGAACGACAGATTCCGATGCACGATCTGCCACTCGCGGCTATTCTTCGACTTCAACCAGCTCCTACGGACGTCGCGACTGACTATCTTCTTGTTCTTGCGGGCAAGGAAGGCCATATTCTTGAGCGACAGGCTGTGAAAGATTTGTACGAGTCCAAGGATCATGACCTTCGAGCTAGTATCATGGAACTGGATCTTTGGTGCCAAATGTCTGTAGGCGATCGAAAGGGCGGCTTAGAGTGGATGTACCAGCGTTGGCCAGCCGGCAAAGATACGGATGAGAACGGTCGGACACTGAGAGTTGCTAGCGAAGGCACGTACAAGTCTGGCATGGGCTGGCTCTCCCACGATGTGTTCCAGGCGCGATCCAACGCCGCGTTTAACAAAGAAGAAGAGCTTTTGCAGGAGATTTGGGGTGATTGGGGAATCAGTCCCTTTGCCTGGACTGCATCCCTGAAGAACGAGCAAAGTTTGCCTCAAGCACAAAAGCCAGAACCGGTTTCCCGCATCGAAGAGCTCAAGCGCCTAGACGCATACGTCGACTCACTGAGTGCTGCACATGTATTCTGTCGTGTCAACCTCCCAAACTACGAAACAGACGACGACCAGCCCATTGATGCCACGCAACCTCCCATCCCAGAAAAATCCCGCCTGAGCTATAACCTCGCCGCGCCCTTGCTGCAAGTCGACCCCGTCGCAGATTATATGAATCTTGACACGGCTTTTTCCATTCAAACGCACCTCCTCATCCACCGTACATACCCCGATTTCTGTACCTCGCCATCACTATCAACACCATCCCTCACCGAACATGTATCCGCCCCCTCTATCCTCCGCGCTCGCCATACCCAACGCACCTCCATCCCCCTCACCCGTCCCATCTTCTCCTCCGCCCTCGATTGCCTCGCCGCTCCACCCGATCAGCTCCTCGCAGAACGCACATCCTTTACTCTCACACCCTCGTCGTTTGACCGCACCTTTAGCATTGTCGCCCTCGACCTCGCTCCCTACGTCCGCAGCATAGTCGCCCACGAACAAATGCTCGAGGATCAGCGCCTTCGCTTGGGTAGTCTCCTTACGGTAGGCGGGACAGGGAAGAGGGCAAGGACAACGAGGGCGAGTCGCGTGGCGCTTGAGGGTGGCGTCAGGGAGACGAAAAGGAGAGATAGATGGTTTGATGCTGAAGTGGATTTTGAGGCGGTTATGAGGACCGCGGGGGATTGGGCGGGCATGGGGTGGAAGGGTGAGGGTGGGGATGGGGATGGGGATGAGGAAACAGTTGAGGGAGGGGATGTACATATGGGGGAATCTTGTCAGGACTTAGAGTTGAATGTGTGTTAGTTGATGGTGATTGTGGTGGAATGTAAAATAGATGATATCAACAACACACAACTCTAAATCTTTTGTTTGTATTGTGTACATGGAATAACATAATCCACAGGCGAGCGGCGCACCCCACCAACTTTACTTACCTTACTGACCTCAATCTACAATGGCTCAACGCAGCGCTACTTAATTACTATTAAATGAAGCAGATATTTAGCTTACTATCTTATCTATTAATACGCACTAGATCTAAGGTACCTGTACTACTATAGTAGTCTACAACGTAGCTGAAACAACGCTCCGCCACTAACGCGCTAGTATACCTACCTAACGCGATTACTAGCCTAACTTAAGGAAGCTTACCTAGAGAGAAGAGGAGGTAATTATTAGCTATATACTTTAGCTAGATCTACGTAGATTTACGCCTACCTATATAGCTATACGTAATATAGCTAATAAGCTACTAGCTATACGTAGTAGAGAGTAGATTAGAGTTAACTAGCTATCTACCTTTATTAAGCGTATAGATAGTCTTTAGACGTATTTTAACTAAGTATATAATAGGTAGAGAGCTCTATATAAGAATATAATATTAATAAAGAGGTAGTTTAAGCTTATAGAAGAGATAAAGACTAAGCTAGATATCTATAATAAAGATATCTATAACTTTAATAAAGCTAGCTTTATAATAGGTAAGATTATAACTTAGCTAGTTATAATAGTATTAGAGAGAAAAGGTAGGCTAAAGACTATCTAGCTAGGTAATTATAAGTAGATAATATTAATTACTATAATTAATATAGCTAGCTAGTTAGTTCTACTATTTCTTATCTTTACTAGCTAGTATTATCTATCTATCTAGTATAAGGAAGCTAAGATCCTATATAACTAAGTAATTATAGTTAGTAATAATAGCTAGACTAATAATAAGCTAAGAGTTAAGTAGCTAAAGTACTTTAATACTTATATATAGGCTTATAGTATAGGCGTATATTACTTACTTATTCTTAATAGCTATAAGAGCTACTAGTTACTTAAGTTCTAAAAGCTCTATAAGAAAAATAATATCTATATACTCTATATACTACTTTACTTATCTTATCTACTCTAGCCTCTTAATATTAGCTACTTCTTACTATTAAAATATATATATAGCTATAAAATAGAGAGGTTTATATATAACTATATTAACTATATTACTAAGCTAGAGTTTCTACTAGTATTTAAGGCTATATTTAATTAAGTATTTACGCTAGCTAATATCTACTTAGCTTTCTATAGTATAGGCCTTATTTCTCTATAATTAGAGGCTATTCTATTAAAGGTAGATATATAGCTATATATACCTACTTCTCTAGTAGCTCTACTAGAGGCTCTCTAGTATTATAGATAATAAGTAGATACCTTTTCTAAGTAAAAGATATAATATTAGTAGCTAATAGTCGTATAGAGTAAAGATTAATAATTAGCGTAGAGTGTATAGATTATATAATTAATATTATACTAAGACTAACTATTAGGCGCTAGTATATAATAGTAGTATCTAAGTAATAGTAGCTATTAGAGATATTAGACTAGATAAGAATAATATTATAATAGTAGTAATAGTAATAGATAAAGTAATAAGTATATAGTTATAAAGAATTCTCTTTATATACTTATTATAGTTAACTTTAATCCCTTAAGAATAGAGACTAATATATTTTTTAATAATCTTTTTTATTAAAATACTTCTACTATATAATATAAACTTTATTTAAATAACTATTATAAACGCTAACTACTAACGTAACATTATATTGCTAAGACTTAATAGCTACTAATAGATAGTAAAAATTAACTATAATAACTATAATAATATCTACGCCTATACCTATAACGCTATAATACGATTATAATACTAATACTACTAAGTAATTACAATATAGCAGAGATAGCTGTCTTAATACTATCTTCTATACGTAGACTTAACCTAATATCTAATACCTAATACCTAATACTAATATTAATACTAATACTAATACTAATACTAATATTAATATTAATACTATTCTCTTCTTACTAGCTATTACTATTACTATAAGCTATTATTATTACTATTACTATTACTATTGCTATTATCGCTATTATTACTATTATTAACTAATACTATCTACTTATTATCTATTAGTGTATCGCTGCCTACTTTAACACTTATCTCTACGCCTACCTCTACGCCTACCTACGCTAGTATAAACGTTTAAGCAACCTCTACTATAATAAGAAGGTAGTCTAGCATCTTATAATATCTATAGTCTATAATAAGGTTGTCTAGAAACTACTTATAGTAGAGTTAAATAGAGTAATACTTCTTAAGCGCTCTACTTAAGGCTATTAACTTGTCTAGCTAATTCTAGATAAATATTATTACGCTAGCTAATAAGTCTATCTATAGCTATAGATAGTAGGCTATAGTATATAGAGTAACTAGAAGAAGCCTTATATTCTATAGTTTAGTAGTATTATATCTATTACTTAAACTAAGAAGACGCTCTTATATATATAAGAGATAGTAGTGTAGAAAGATATAGTGTAGACTAAGGCGACGTAGTAGTATATTAAGATAGATAGTATAGTAACTAGAAAGAATACTATTATTAATAATCTAGATAAGTTTAGTACTATTATTATATATAGCTCTATCTAGTATAAGAGTATAGTTTACTATAGGTAAGTTAATAGCTAGGTATAGTAATATAATTAATATTCTATATTAAGAGAGAGAAGTAAGTTCTAAGAAGAAGATTATAATATATAAAGAAATAAGTAGGAGTATTACTAGCTAGAAGCTTTATAGCGTTACTACTATAATAGTATTATTATTTTTGCTCTATTACGCGTTACTCTATTATACTATAATAGAGTCTCTTTAAGAAGTAATTATATAGAGTTTAATCTTTAATATCTATATATAATTAGTATTATAATTACTAGATTTATAGCTTAACTATAGCGCTTCTATAGCACTACGCAATTATATATCTACTACTAGGCCTTATCTATAGCTTAACTATAGCGCTTCTATAGTATTATATAATTTATTATAAAAATCTCTAGTATAGCTATA
>JAXRVH010000098.1:0-24729 GCA_034640345.1 Drechslera avenae | reverse complement strand
GGGGGTGGTTCAGAAAGAAGAGAGTGGGAGTTTTGCTCCCAAATCCCGTTGGATCACAGATTATAGATCATCTCTCCGCTTCTCATTTGATAAACACAACAATGTAGTTCAATTTAGTTTGAGTTGAGGGGAGATGGGGGGGGGAACTTCTTTTCCTATCATCTCATCCAGGAATGCTGAGCTAGCTATCTAGCAAACGAGGAAAAAAAAATACACCTAACTCACCTACATGAGCAGGAAGATATATGTATATATATATTTACTCCTATGTTGTCTGGTTAGTCTTAATTAATTCCCAACAAACGTTTTTTCTTCTTCTTCTTCTTACTACGTTTTGTCAAACAACAACAACTAGAAACCCATTCGATACTAAAAGATTTCAGATAAGAATAATGACCTGTAGAACACATAATATCACACTATGTGTTCCATTACCTACAAACTCTACCCTTGTCAAGACCCTTACTTGACTTGACGTAGTGTGGCTCTTCTCGTCTCTCTTCACCCGCTGTCAGACTCTTGCTCATCCCTCGTTCCCCCCAGCCACCGTCAGTCATCATTACGGGGGGTAGGCGAGAAAGCATGGGCAAGCTACGCAGGGGACATGTAAGCAGCTCGAGGCAACGGTAACCTTATTCTTCCTCTCCGACCCCTAACCCCCCCCCCCCCTCCCCCTCTTCCTTTCGGACAAATAATTGCGCAATCGGTGGGTAAAACCTAAAAACCAAAAAAGGGTAAAAGAAAACAAAAAGGCACAGACTTATTCTTTTTTCGGTTCCTTGTCTTTTCTGGATGTCACTCTCATGACACGCTGACAGACGAGCAAATAGCTGTCAAAAGGTACACTGTACAACACTTGGGTATGATGATTATTAGTTAGAGGCATCTTTCCCCTTTGTTTTTTTCTAGGCAAGGAGGTGAAGGTGGGGTTACCTGCGGAATGTCAATGTCATGATGTGGATATGGATATAGATATGGATATGGATATGGATCATGTCAGGTCAAAAGTCAGGTCAGTCAAGTAGAGTCAGGTCAGGTCAGGCCATGTCAAGTCATGCAGCTGAGATACTCGATATCAATATACCCATTCATTCCCTTTTTCTTATATTCCTATCCAGGTATTGTTGAAAAACACTCCACTATAAATCACCACGACCACGCATCCGCATGGTCAGTCAGTCAGTCAGTCAATCACTCCACCTGACCGGAAGCACCTTCCCGTCCATTTCCCATTCCTCACAACGACTGCTTATCCCTTTCCCAATCTCTCCCAATCCCCGTCGCAACGTGTCCCTGCGTGATGTGTCCACTTCGTAAACACACGCGTAAAGGTCAAGGCGGTCAAGAGGAAAATCAATATTGTGAGATGGGGTTGCTACGCTTCGTTTCTGGCAAAGAGTGGTGCGAATCGCAATTCGAGCAATCGAAGATCCCAATTACCAGGGGTATGCCAGACAAAAAACCAAGTCAAGGTGACGTGATGCGACCCGACACGACAAGACGCTCGTGTTGTTGAAGGGGCTGATCAGCTGTGGGGTGGGGTCATTCCATGACCCACAGCCTAAGCCGGAAATGTCCACGTTGCGTCGCGCACCGCCTCATTCCACACGCCCCTGCATACGAATGCAAACATTCTACTGTGGCTGAAGGTTTTCAAGAGACTTTTTTTTTGGCTGCCCACGCAGGAGTTTTGGAAAATCGAATAAAAGCACGTGAGAATGAATTGAGGATAGGTATAAGAGCTCTCCTTGAAGACATTGGCAACCGAGTTAGCCTACTCGTCTCGCACACAGTCGAATCGGTGTGACGAGACACCAACAAGACCAAATCGTCCCCTCACCCGTCGCTATTAACCCGCGGCCGTGTCACCGTCATGATATATGTATTCGTTCCAACCTCGCTGTCCCAGACGCTTACTTCTGCATCATCAGTTGGACGAACTCGTTGTCTGCATCATGTCAGTTTCCGAGGCAATCGAAACGGCGTCTTCGAGCACCCACAGTCAATGCGGCCGTCACCGTCCTGGTCAGCCTCCCGAATCATCTCGTCGACCTCGTCATCGGTCAGTTTCTCGCCAATAGAAGTCATGACGTGGCGCAGTTCGGCAGCGGAGATGAATCCGTTGTTGTCGCGATCGAAGACCTTGAAAGCTTCCCGAATCTCCTCCTCGGAGTCGGTGTCCTTCATCTTGCGGGCCATCATGGTAAGGAACTCTGGAGGAGTGGTTAGTTGGGAGTGTGGGGAGGCCAGATTTGAGTATACGGCGTACCAGGGAAGTCAATGGTGCCGTTGTTGTCGGCATCAACCTCGTTGATCATGTCCTGAAGCTCAGACTCGCTGGGGTTTTGGCCGAGCGAGCGCATCACGGTGCCAAGTTCTTTGGTGGTGATTTGACCTATATTGCGACATGGTCAGTCCCGCATTCTGAGTGGCACACGATGGGTGTTGTGCTAGTCCAAAGGCCCAATGGCGCCAGGCGACTGCCCTAGCTGGCACGCGTCACTCGGGCGCCTGCTGGTGTCGGCTAAAGAGCAGCAGCGTGCTCGAAGAGATGTATACGGAAGCGAGTGAATTCGATAGGGAAGTACTGACCATCGCCGTCCTTGTCCTGCAGAGAAAGCAATATTAGTCAACTGTGGACGTGTTTGCTAAGGCTGTAGGCAGCCGCGCGGCATAGGCCATGTGCGACGACGAGGGCAAGCACTTACAAACAGAGAAAACGCCTCCTTGAACTCGGAAACTTGCTCCTCGGTGAGAGAATCGGCCTACAGCGCTTTGTTAGCGATGCGCGATAACACGTGGGCGGGTTGTTGTGATGTTTTGCAGGGCGGGGTATGTTTTGGGAAACGTGCGAGAGCGGCGCGGGGCTACACACCATGTTTGCTGTGTGGGGAGGGTGTTTGCGGTAGAGGGCGAGGTGTTTGAGTAAAGAGAATGGGGGGTATCAGGTTGCGGGCTACGGTTGGATATACGTAGACAAGAGGCGCAGGTGTGGAGTGAAGGAGGTGTGTAGTCGTGTTTGCGGCTGGAGAAGATGGCCTGGGTGTGGAGCTGGACTGTCAGACGGGCTGTCTAGCGCCGGCCTGCTTGTTGGGAAGGGGCCTCTAGCGCTGCCCAGTGCGGGAAGGTGGCTTCCGATGCGATGCAGGCCCAGACGGCTACTATGAGCGAATGCGCCTCACACACACACACGCATATACACATACACACACCAAAAGTCTATCGGCCACCTCTGCCCTCCGTCATAGGTCAGGCGCGCATATAAACAAACAACCCACCGTGAAGCTCCCTTCTACCATGACATAGCGCCCTCGAAGCTTGCCAGCCCAGCATGTGGCGGGACCGAACCAACCTGTATGCTGCACCTGCAATCCGACCACGCTGGCGTCTTCTCTCGCTGACGTAGGTCCACAGCTTTATATCATACCGCCAGTCCTACTCGCACCACCCCCAGAAGAAGACGCGCTATGCCGGCCCGGGATCCAATGGCTTCGGTGACAGTAGGCGCATGTCGGAGGAGCGGCAAGGGCTCATGTCCAGCCGTGGCTATGACGATGACGGCGATGCGGTGATTGAAATGGACCTGCTTCCGCCTCGATGGCTGGATGTACAGGATGACATCACCGAACACCTCGCAGATATAGCAAAGCAGACGCGCAAACTCGACCAGCTGCACCAAAAGCACGTGTTGCCTGGCTTCGATGACGAAGATGTGAAGAAGCGGGAGGAGCGCGAGATCGAGAACCTCACACAGGATATCACACGCCACTTCCAGAAGTGCCAACAGGCCATCAAGCGGATAGAGACCATGGTGCGTGAGGCCAAGCAGCAGGGGAACATCAACCAGGGCGAGGAGATTATGGCACAGAATCTCAAAATCTCCCTGGCCACCCGTGTCGGCGAGGTGAGCGCCATGTTCCGGAAGAAGCAGTCGGCATACCTCAAGAGTAAGACAGTCTGCGCGTGTCGCATGAGACAACACTAACGTCCTGTATAGAGCTGCGTGATCTTGGTGGCTTTGCATCGCCCTTCCGGTCCCCAACACCTGTCCAGAACCCCTACAACGACCCAGCCCTACAAGAATCAGACGCCGATCGCTCCTTCTCGCAATCGACGCTGCTTCAAACCAAGCAACAGCGCATGCGCCACGACCCGAATGAAGCACTGATAGCCCAGCGCGAGCGTGAAATCGAGGACATTGCCCAGGGCATCATCGAGCTGGCAAACATTTTCCAAGAGCTGCAGACCATGGTCATTGACCAAGGTAGCATGCTGGATCGAATAGACTACAATGTAGAGAACATGTCAAGGGATGTAAAGGAAGCGGACAAGGAGCTCAAGGTAGCATCTGGGTACCAAAAACGGACAATCAAGAGGAAGATCATGCTGCTACTTGCCATCCTGATTGCCGCCGTCTTCATACTATTGTCGCTCAAACTGAGTCGCAAAGCTAGTAACAGCACGCCGCTCGAGCCCCAGCTTCCTGTGGATCCGGCATCCGCACCCATAAGAGCCAGACGCCAATCAGTAACAATGCGGACGAATCGCAGCTGGCACAGGAGAAAGCGGCGATTATGGCAGGACCCTAGAGATGGCCCTTTCATGTCATGAGGGGTGATTCTTATTGGATATAAATAATCAATAATTACTACCTCACAACTTCTTGCGCGCTTGAGACACTCATTACTAACACGCCAAAAGATATGTTTGTTCATACCGCTCAGTGTGATCAGGACAATGAATTGGGCGTTGAGCAGATTTGACAGTCACGGTAGTCGCGTTTGTCAAAGCTCACGGCCTCATCCCTTTCGTGGCACCACCATTTGAGCCGGCAGCGCATGCCAGTTTTTGCGTTTCTGGTAGTACTCGCGACTTCCTTTATATCCGCAAACGGATGGCGTGGCGTAGTGAGATTACGGTGTCCTGGAACAAAGAGTTGGTCTTGCCACGACTACCGCATCTTCAGCAACACATCTCGCGCACACGGAGCAATTCTGCACACTCTTACCGATTTTTTGATACGTTAATAACATCGCCAAAGCCGTTACATGACGTAAAGACACGCGTCTGCCTACAATGACATCTCCGAAACTGTTACCAAAACAGTGCGACAACAAAAGGCTTTTAGGCTCCTGGCCCGTTCCCGATTAACTCACTTCGACCATCTGTCGACACGCAGGCCGAGAAGCCAGTGCTGCTCTATACATTGCACTCTACAAGAACAGGGCGAACGGGCAGGGCGCATCTTCTACCCTGGAAGCCATATACTACGAACCATTTACATACTGGGACTGGCATAGCGTGCATCCAGATGACGATTCGGCGTCCAAGCAGAAGAGGCAAATTTTGTGGGAGCGTCAGCGCGGCTTCCAGAAAAGCGTTCATGACAAAAAGGAAGGATACCCATCTCCTAGGGAGGCATGGAAACAATTTCAAGCTCGGATCCACCTGAATCCTAAGAGAATACCGTGGGTTAAGCGAATTGCAGTTGCTCATTGGATGAACGTGCAAGATGTTAAATGGTGAGTAGTTTGTCAAGTAGTTCTTCATGAGAACCAGTAAATTGGGCAAAGACGTTTAATCGAATTGGATGTACTAACTTCTGCGCAGGATTATCACTACCTTGAAATCGATAGAAGCGCTTGATCTGGCTGACGCGCCTTATTTGACGAAAACCATAAATGAAGTTGTGGATATAACATATCCAGATATCACTAATACATCCTCAAATGTCAGCAAAACATGGCCACTTTACATCTCCGAATCGGGCAATCAACCGGCCGCACTGTTTCTACGGAACTTGAAATGGCTTGGACTGCCGGACTTTCAAGATCCCACATCGGCCGCTCCGTTAATCATGATCGAGCGCTTGTTGCCACGCTGCGAAAGTCTCCAGACTATCTGCATCCGAGGGATTTACTACTTGGAACGTCCAGATTCGTTTCTGTACCACACACATTACATTGATTACTTCAGGAACACATTTCTTGATCAAGCTCCGGCTAGCGTCAGTACTCTTGAGCTACGGTTCAAGTTCGTTTATCTGAATGAAATCATGCGATGTGTTGATGAGAAGAATGAGACACGTAACTTGAAGATAAGTCGAGTTGGTATCGACCTTGGAGCGTGGATTCAAACATTGCCATTTCAGGGCCGATCAGATAGTCTACAAGACGACAATGTTATCTCTATGACTCGACATGCAGCCCAAAAGGCTCATTTCGACACCTATGAACTAGAGCGCAACAGAACTTCTCCCGAGAGCTCTGAGTGGCGGCTGCCAGAGTATCGCATCCACCCTGCACACACAGCTAGTACAAGTGCTCATCCAAGCGATCAAAACGAGGCAAGAACTCTATTTAAGCGAAACTTTTACGGCGAACAGAGATGGGAAAAGCTACGTCAAAGGCATGACGATACAGTTTCTGGTATGCTGAGACTTACCCACTTATTTGGTATTGAGGCTGCGTCATGTGGTATAACTTTATATGCTTTGTAAGTTCATCACTCTTCTCGGACACCTTTTGATGGAGATGTGTGCTAAGTGGGACGATCAGGAAACCTGAGTGGCAAGTAAAAAGTACGGATCCCATTCATCCTTTGGCTATGATTGAGAGGCAGTCAAGGACACCTTTCGGAGAACCGGTGGATCGGGACTTCTCTGAGCTCGATGACGGACTGCCCGTTCGGCTTCAGGAAGCGTATCTTTGGCTGAATGAGAACTTCAATTGGCGACCTATCTTCGACTGGGATTACTTTCTAAACCCAAACTCTGCAGCCTGGAATGACGCCACAACAACCGTATGTGGCAACACAAGTCTGATACCAAGACCTACCCACCCAAAGGAACAAGTACTTGACGACATCCGCGCCAATGAAGACGGCCTGATCTTGGAAGAGACTGCCAAGCATTTTCAGTACTTGCAGAAAGCAGGAATACCGGTACATGTCCTCCTGGGCCGTCGTCCTCCTGGCCAGTCTAGCTTGTACTGGGGTTGGCCCTGCGATGCGGCCGCTTTGGAGAATTTGTTCACGGCATCGGTTGATACTAGGCTGGAGCCTGTTCTGCCATACATTAATACACTTAGTATCCTCTATGATATCCGAAATCCATTGGATCAACATCGTCTAGAAGATATCGACATGCGACAACTGCATGAGGGCCCTGAAGCATCTTGTCCTCGGCCTATATGCCCTTGGAAAGAGAGCAAAAATTGCCCGTTCAAATTACAGTGGAAAGACAGGCCATCGTATGCAACAAAGCGCCACACTCAAAAAACGGCAAACAAGAAGCAGATTGGAAAGACGCCCTACCTTCCACTAGCTAATAATTCTCCATCATATCCCCCTACGGGCGAATATGCCTCAGACGATCCGAATGACGACTTGCCTGGCCACGAAACGCTACATCAGCTCGCTATTCGCGCTGCCTTTGATCGGGAAGCCTTGGGCTGGCAAAAGTTCTGGGCCGGATATGCGTCAGAACTGAAAAATCTAACTGCACTGCACGTGCGCATGCCTGGCTACTTTGATAAAGTGCGCAGTTGGAGCCTTGCTAAGCTTCTTGATCGGAAACACCATTGGAGAATGGTTACGTATGCGGATGAACGGGACCACATACAGACTCGTGAGGACCTCCAACAGCATGCCGGTTCTGATGAAGATTATACGCATAGTATGCAGCACAAGATATGGCCTGCTGGCCGCTTTGTACGGAGGTCCTGGGTAAGTTAGCATCTCCGTTGCATATTCCTCTATAATATCGTATTGTACTTTCCTATATTGTATTAACTAGCCCATACTAATAACACCACAATATAGTTCAAAGTTCCACCCGAACCTCTTCCAGAAGTAGTTGAGTCGACTCGAGGCGTGGATGAGGCCAATGCACCCAACGAGCCTCCACCCGAGAACGATGTGGAAAGGTTGGTAGCTCATCACCCTACTATGGAATAACATGTACTAATTCCTTATAAAGCAATAATGCCAATCAGAAAAGGACAAACAGGGTGAGAAAACCGAAAGAAGAAGAGGAAAAGAGAGAAAGGGAAGAATTCGAAAAGGCAGCCAAAATAGCCTGCGAAGCAGCTCGAGCAGAAAGACAACTCCAAGCAGAAGTCTCAGCTCGGGGTGTTCATGCCCGTACATCTAGTAGAGACCCAACAGTCCCTCCCTCATCAGGTGTCGGAAACAGACTGCAAGATGAATACGGTCGACACATCCATAGTCTCGCGCGAACAACCTGGATGGGCCAGATGCGTGGGTTTATTGATGAACTCCGCGATATGGAGCGTAGAGAAGCTTCAGGGACCAGTGAGACTGGGGCAACGCAAGGCCTGTCGGCAATCAGGACTACGAGAAAAATCTTGGAGCAAAGTGTGAATCGCTTCAACCCGAATATAGTCTTTAGAGAGTCTAACCCAGAACTTCGTATGAGAAATGGAGTGGGTCTGGTGAATATCGAGCGAGATTATACGCTAGAAGAACAAGATCGACGTGAGAAGTGGGCTGCGATCCGGGAGGCTGCTAAAGAAAAGGAAGCTACCGAAGCAAAGAGATTGGCCGAGGAAAAAGCCGCCGAAGTAAAGAAAACTGCAGAAGAGAAGGGGGTTGCCGAGAAAAAGGCCTTGTTAGCAGATACACTCGCTAAGACGAGGGCTGTCAGGGAAAAGGCTAGTGTTGAGGAGAAGGCCCACATAATAAAAGAGGCTACTGAGAGAATAAAAGCAGAGGCGGAAAGAGAAAAGGAAGCCGAAGAAGCCAAGAAGATTGCTGATGCAAAGAAGGCCGAGAAACGAACTGCTGAGAAAGAGGCTGCCGAGAAGAAGAGAGCAGAGGTGGAAAAGAAGGCTATCGAAGCCAAGACGCTCGCTGATGCAAAGGAGGCTGAGAGACGCGCTACTGAGAAGAAGGCTACTGGTAATCACCAAAACACTAGAACTGGGAACATACCTACTATCGTAGACTCGATTGAGACACATACCCCTCAACCCCCAGCCCTTGGCAGGAGCCCACCAATTTCTAATTCCGTTGAAGACTCAGATAGTGATGTCCCTGAACCATCAAGAAAGAACCCCACGACGAAACGGACCACTCGGGCGCGTTCTCAAAGGGCACCTTCTCCTCCACCTGAGATCGTAGCCGTAACCAGAGCTGGTCGCAAAGTTGTAAGGCCACGCAACCTAACAAGGACCCCTACACCTCTTCATGATGTTTTTTCTGATTATGAAACCAGTAGTGAGAACAAGGAGGAGGAGGAGGATGGCAAGGGGAAGAAGAAGGGAAAGAAAAGGAAGGAGCCTGGCAATGCGGACGCTTATCAGCCACCAAAGAAGCCAGAAAAAGGCGGGAGAGGCAAGAAGAGGGCAGCGGCTGATAGTGATGACGATGAAGAATATACGAAGCCTGTGAAGAAGAAGAAGAAGAAGCCAGTGAAGAATACTGCCAAGAAGCCTGTAAAGAAGGAGGTGAAGAAGGGGACAAAGGCCGCTGATGAGAACGATTATTCTGCATGATTAAAATTCCATTAAATGCTTTCAAGTTGTGTTCGCTTCTAGTGGACTGATTGTAGCAATTTATTTGTAAGAGCCAAAAAGCGTAGGTATCTGTTCACAAACGACTAATACCTACCACGCCCGTCTCTTTACTTTGCCTTGACCAAAACTCATCACCGTAATAAACAACCCACCCCAAAAAAAAATTAAAAAAAATTAAATAGTTACACGACAAACCGGACAAGCTTATCAAGCTTACAGCAGAACAAATTACCCATCCTCAACATGATACTCGAGTCAGGCCACCCCATCCCTCTGCCACGATCTGATTCGGCCGCAGTTGTCGCGACCGCAGGACCACAACACCAACAAATGTGGAGCAGTCGTCGCAACGAGCGGCGCAATCCTTTGGCCGATCGCAATGTCGCGTGCAAGATAACCCTCTGCAACTTCTCTTTCTTCGCCCACAACGTGCTTCTTGTGTAAAATCCACGCTGAAGCCACCACACTTGGCGCAAAAGGCAGTCGGCATACCTGGTGGTGCTTGCCCCAACCCTGCGCTGATCCCCAGCAACTTATCTCAAGCCCCCCCAAAACGCCGCGTCGTCACTTCGCTCACTCGCCCATCAGGCCCCGCCCACTCCCCTCCCCCCTCAAATCGCTCCTACACGACCCTCGAAACCATCCCGTCTACCCCCTCCACACCGTGCTGTATCGTACCGTACCGTACTTACCACCACGATGAAACTCCCTCCCATCGCAACCGCCTGCCTCTCTGCCCTCGCCATCGACTCGTGCAGCAACATCATCGCGCAGCGCCTCAAAGCATGGAACGAATCCAAGCCGTTTGTCTTTGACCGCGTGCTCTTCACCCAATTCGCCATCATGGTCGTGCTGACGGCGCCGATCAACTACCACTGGCAGAATTGGCTGGAGCGCGCGTTTCCGGGGTGGAAGACGGAGAAGAAGATTCGAGATGCGGGTGAGGGCGAGGAGGAGAAGGGGATGATTTTGCTGAGGGAGGATGGTGGTGGGGGCAAAGGCATTGTGGAGGAGGAGGTTAGGGTGAGGAATTGGTGGAATATCTTTAGGAAGTGGTTTACTGATGTGAGTGTTTTTTTTCTCGTCCTCCATTTTCTCTCTTTGTATCTCTGTCTTTCTTTCCATGGATGAGGGGGGAATGTCTGTGTGTTTGTGTATGTGGATGGTGGGCTAACTTGTGAATGTGTAATGGCAGTGTATTACAATGGGTGCGTTGCTAAACCAGTCCATGTTTTTGATCTTGATCGGTGTTATGAAGGGCAAGACTGTGGCGTTGATTGTGCAGGACTTTAGGAATGTAAGTCTCATCTCTACATTTGCCCTGTTGTCGGCTTTTTGCCATAGGTCGGTTGGTTCACTCGGGCAGAAAGCTAATGAAATGGACAGGAATTGTTCGGTCTCATCTTCGATTCGTACAAAGTCTGGCCGATTGCAAACTTCTTCAGCACTACGTATATCCCCGTCGAGCGTCGCATCGTCTTCCTCAGCTTCTGCGGGTTGTTGTGGAACATCTACCTCTCGTTGGTAGCAGCTCGGTTGTAGAGAGGGAGAGAGGGATAACTTGTCCAATTCCATCTACTTTCCAAACCACATACGATACAACCAGATGATGATGATATACGCCGTGAACACCTACATAGACACTAGATGCACACACACACACACCGAAAAAAAGGTTCCAACCAACTACTCCACCCTCGGTCCCCTCTCCCAAGCCGCCAAAATAGCCTTCCAGTACTTTCCTTCATCCTCCCTCACATGTCCACAATGCGCACTCTTCTCAAACACGACCTTTTCGACATGCCAGCCCTTTGCCCTCGCAATATCCGCATGCTCATCCGCCTCCTCAAACCCGACCATCTGATCCACCCGACTATACAAATACACCCTCGGCACCCTATTATCAAACACATGCTCATCATTCAACTCGCGACACAGCACCACCATTTTGCTCTCCCGCCACCTGACCCAATCCGCCACAAACGTACACACGAGCAGCAAATGCACCAGCGCGCCACCAAACCACGTCCAAAAGCGCGTCCTGGGCAGTCCGGCGGAGATGGCAGCGTGGCTCTTCATCCACGGGCCCTTTGTAGGACTGGAATCTAGCACCTGGACACGCATCGCTAGCTTTGCTCCAAACCGCCGCTTCCACGCCTTGGCAAACTCGTTGACTTGGTTGCCGCCGCCGTTGGAGAAGCTGTGGACTAGGATGCCCTCGTTTTCGTCACTGCCGCCGCCGCCGCCGGAGTTTATGTGCTCGGCCACGAGGTCCATGGCTGGGGTGAGTAATGTGGCCGTGGTGGCGCTGCTGCGGAATATGTCCTTTGTGAAGCAGCGGATGAGTAGGATGCGCGAGTTGGGAAAGAGGGTTTGGTAGGTTAGTGTGTATTTTGCTATGTGTTTTGCGGCCGCCGCGTTCCAGGAGAAGAGGAGGATGAGAGGGGTTTTGAGGGCCGGGTGGTTGTGGTAGGATAGTGGGGTGTAGAGGTAGGTGTTGTGGCCTATTTTCTCAAAGTCGGAGAGCGGTTGCCGCGAGGGCTGTGGTGGTTCTGTGGGGTTCATGGTATGGGATAGATGATGTGTGTTGGTTTGTGTGAGTAAGTGAAGTGGGTTGACTTGATAAGACTTGTCCAGATGTTTTTTCTTCTTCTTTCCGTTTGGTGGTTTATTGTAAATTAGGCAGCAGAAATAAGACCTTCCTACCACCTTTGCTCCGATCCAAGGAAAACGCGCTTCTTTGAAACCCGATTTACACGTGGAATGCGATGCGACGTCGGGGCGTTGTTGAAGGAAGCAGCAGCAGCAGCAACAGCGGCAACAACAGAAGTAACCGAGCCTCGGTAACAACGCCATTGGTCCACCCGAGCTAAACACCATTAAATCATCCCAACTCTTTTCCTTTACCCTGTAAACCTCCATCTCCAAGAGTCCTTGTGCTCAGTTCAATCCATTCTCCCGTTTATACAGTCCCATTCCTGCCCATCAACCATGCCGCCCCCGAGCTGACCAATGCGGCCCCCTGCGCCGCCCCAGCAGCAATACTAGCCCCGTAACCCCCCATGGCTGCACTCTGCGCCGTAGCATAGATGCCGCCTGCCGGCACGAAGCTAAAGTAACTCATTATACTCGCTGCTGTGGAGCCTGGTGGCAATCCTGTTAGCTTTGAGAAGATGGGTGAGTAGGTAGGGAATCAAAGTTACCGGCAACAGGACCTCCCGCACTCAAGCCCAAGGCACTGAAGAAGGGAACCGTGGCTGCGGCGGGGGTGAGCAGGACGACGCCGTTTACGACGTGAAAGATGGTTTGGTAAGGGTGCGCGGTGATCCAGTCGAGGAGGGGTTGGGTGGCGTTCATAGTTATTGTGGCAATCAGTAGTAGGTTGAGCTGCCAGTGAGTTTAGAGAGGTTCAAGATTCAGTTGAAGAGGCAGGCTAGTGTATATAGATTAGAAGAAAGCAGATGATGAGTTTGTTATCTCATGAGGCTGAAGGACAAGCAAAGCCAGCCTGGCGGGGGAGGGGGATGCAGCTGAAAGCTTATGGCGCTGCATTTGGTTGGTTGCGAACGCAACACGACAAACGCAAGTCTTGCCAGCCTATCACGAAATTTCCGTTCAGCCTCGTTTCTCCATATCTTGATGACGATTTCTGGACATTGTACGTTAGTTTCCGTAAATGGGAGCGCCCAATTCCTTGGCCAACCCTTGACTCACATCACGGCTCCTCTCCTTTCACTACACCCACCAAAGACACAGTCACAAGATAAGAATACACCCATGATTCAACCAAAAAAAACTCTGTCAATTCTACCAAAAGAAAGCACACTTAGCTTTGGGCCCATGTCTGCATAACATCCATACAGAAACACAGAACCCAGAAAGCTTCCAACAAGAGATTCCTATAACCCAGATCATGCCCACAATTCTAGTAGAACTTTTGCGCTTGCTCTCTCGTCCTCTTTCTCGCATACATTTCATGGCCCACTGGGGAAATCTCTCCCATACAGCGCATCTGATATCGATACAGTTGGTCGTTACCCTGACCGCATCGAAAAGAACCGTGCAACTCGAAAAATGACATACAAGAACGTTTGCTTCAAAAAGAAAAGAAAAGAAAAAAGTAAACTCCCCCACCAAAACACCAACATGATGTGTAAGTGAGTGACGAGATGGACGTCTTATCGAAGACCAACGTGAGAATCGTGGGATCGGTAGACGGCAAGGAAAAACATGGGAGCTACATGTATGCCACTTTGCAGAATGCCTGATAGCAAATGCATAAAAGTAGTTCAAAATCCAAATCATATACAGTAAGATAGTTTTGCTTCCTTTTAAACCCTAGATCTAAGCCAAGATGGAGCGTCAAAACGTAAAGGCGTTTATCTCTGAAGAGATGTTAACGGCGAACGCTCGTCGCTGGGGATGCATTTCTGCTTACCCTGCCACGGCGCTGGTTGCCCCCAGCGGCCTGTTGGTGTTGGGGTGGCATGTACATGCCATAGGGTGGATACATGCCGGGCATGCCTTGGCCAGCGAGGTTGGCTGGCTGCATCATCGGTGAGCCGTTGTAGCTACCAGGACCTGCAACAGGCGAGGCAGTGCGATAAGCGTCCATGCCGGGAACCGGAGGCTGGAAGCCGTTCATTGGAGGATAGAACTGGCCTTGTCGGGCCAACAGCTGCTGGTATTGCATCTGCTGCTGGTTGTTCATAGCAGCCATGTTTGGCATAAACATTGGCCCACCACCCATGGGGTATTGTTCGAAGCCGTTGGAGTCCATGCTTGTCGTACGCTGGAGTGCGACAGGATCATAGCTGGGAACAGGACCCTGGTAGAAATTTCCAGCGTTGGGCTGTCCAGATGCGGTGCTGTCCTTGGATGCTGGGCGGGTTGCGGAGTGCTCACGAGCACCGGGCCCTCCACGGGTGGAAAGGCCTACCTCGTCCATGAGACGCTTGTAGCCCTGTTGAGGCTGTGCCTTGATGCGCAGGAGGACATTGCGTACGTTCTGCACGACATCTGCACGAATCTGTTCATCGAAGAAGGGTGTGGTGAGCACCTTGAAGATGAGGGTTGCACCGCAATTCTGATCGGCCAAGATGCTTTCCAGCACTTGGTCGTTTGGCGAGAAGAAAAGCGCCTGCAGGATAGTGTCGCGAGCTTCTGGCTCGTTTCGCTGATTGATGATCTTGAGAACGGTAAGGTAGGCGACCTTGTGGGTGCAGAGGTGGACAATGTGGGGTACCAGGCGAGGGGCCAACACGGTACGCCTCCTTGGGAAAGTGCAAGTGTCGAGGAACCAGGTCAAGAGCAAGGCACCATTGGCGTTGGTTGCAAGCTGGACGCTGTGAAGGGCAATAACAGCAGCCACCATGCGCTGCTGGTCCTTGGTAGCATAGTGGCTTTCCAGGCAAGCTCGCATCGCACGAGCACCGAAACGGCCCTGGGCAAGATCCCAGAGTCTGCCCAACATGACTTCAAAGATGAAGCTGTTGAACTGCTGGTACTTGAGGCATCCTTGCATGACGTAGTTGCCAAACTGGTCGAGGAAGAGTGCCATGGCGTAAGGCCGGACAGCATCTACAACCATCTTCTGCATAGTCTCCGACTTGGAGACATCAATGATCTTCTGAGCGGCCCAAGTTCCGTTCTTGTGGACACCAATCTTGGCAAGATGAGGAGCAATTTCGCGAAGCATGGCCTCCTTGGTAGGTTCCTCACAGAACTCAAAGAGCTTCTGTACAACAGTGTTACCAAGGTAGTCGGAGGAGAGCTCGGCAATCTCGGGAATCATGGCCGTGGCAATGCTCTCAATATCTTCCTTAGAGCAAGACCCGTTGTCGATGCGCTTGCGGATCTCTCGTAGCCTGGGAGCATCGTGGATACGGGTGTGGCTTGGTTCCTCAACCGAGGGGATCTCGTCAACATAGTTGTTGAACTGGACTGCTTTCTCAACCTTGGTGGTGATGCGTGACTGCTCGTCGTCGGTAGCACCCAGTTCTTTTACAATCTGGATGATGTCGTCGCGAATGTCGCTGAGTTCGGGAGTAGTCAGAGGCACACTGGCAGGAGCGCTGCTCGTCTTGGTGGCGGTAGCAGCACCAGCCGAGCCTTCAGCCTGGGTCTTGGAAAGCGGGTCGGGGCTCGGCGAAGGGAAGACACCGTTATGGCCTGGTGTGGCTGCTGCACTTGGGATTTTGGCGTAACCAATGCGTACGGGACCAGCGCCTGGGAAGATTTCCTTTCCGTTCAAAGTCGACTTTGCCTGGACAGCGCTCTCGAGGTTTTCGTAGTTGACGAAACCGCAGTTCTTGTGCGTGAGCACGCGTGTGGACTCGATGGCACCGTACTGGGCGAAGATGACTTGGAGCGACGAAACTGTGGTCGAAGAGGGAATATTGCCAAGCCACAGGGATCGAGTGGGTCCTTCCAGAGTTCCATCATCGCCCAAGTTGTTGCCAGGCAGATGGAGCTTCTTGACAGCTTCAGTCAAGTTGTACTCGGCATCCTCAGTCAGATCGCCAGCTCCCATGCCATTGTCAAACCGACCCATGGCAGGCAAGTAGTTGCGCATCATGCCTCGCGAGGGGGCGTCTAGCACGCCAGCGGTACGAGCCCGAGGGCGTGCGTTGGATGCAAGGTTGGCAAAGGCCTGAACTTCAAGGTTGTGTTGGCGGACAGCTTCGTGGATAAGAAGAGCGTTGGCTTCGGCAGGGGTTATAGCGCCGCTGTATCCACCATACTGATCTTCCTCGTCCTCTGCGTACTTTTCCTTGGCGTTGACAGAGTACGAACGGAAGCGATTGCCGCTGCTCGAGTTCTGGTTGTTGGCGTTCCTCTGGCTCTCGAGCAGAAGCTCAATGTCGGAGGGAGCCAGGGTAGCTCGTGCAGGCTGGGGAGTGTCGACTAGGCCAAGGTAGTCGAGCGTCTTGACATCGGTGTCGGCAAGGGAGTCCCGGGAGAAGGAAGACCTGGGCGAGCCAGCTCCATTGGATGGCATCGAAGCAATGCTCTGGAGGGTGCTGCTGCGGTCACGGCTGCTTGACCATCCATTGGAGAAGATTGGGTTGCCAAAGGCGGAGTTGGATGGTGGGAGGTAACCCGGTCGCTGAGGCATGGAGCCAGCACGCAGGCGCGATAGCAGTGCAGACTTGGCAGCAGCGTTTGTAGACCCGAGAGCGTTGAAGCTGGAAGTGTCGGTTGGTGTTCCAGGGCCCGGCTTGAAGGGGCTAGTGGAGGGTGTCGGTCGCGAGCTCTTGGGAAGGAGCGATGCACCAGACATGAGGCCGGGAGGCGCGGCGGAGGGCGAGAAGCGCGATGGCAGCGTGCCGGCGCGGGCACGGCGGCCCGAAGGCGCAGCTTGGGCGACCTCTGGCATGGTGTTGTTGAAGTCGGGGAAGTTTAGGTTTTCGCTGTTGGGAGACTCGGGGATGGTCTCACGCAACGGGGTCGAGTTGCCGCTGGTGGGCGGACCCCACATTTGAGGAGTGAGACCCTCCTGTGCCTGGATTTCACGTGCACTGTCAAGACGTTAGCTCGAGTCGTTGCTCGTTTCAGGGTGCGACGGACCGTTTGGAAAAGAGTCTGCTGCCATATTCATGCGACGGGGAACCAGCTCCCAGCCTGGCGCCGGCAGCAGCCGCACCAAGGGGGTTCGAGGCGCTGGGGGCATAGCGGAGGGAACCGCTGTTGGGAGGCTCGACGGGCGAGGTGTTGCCGGTCGAGGAGGCCGAGTGCGGGGGCTGGGGCAGCTGGGGGATGTAGTTGAGGTTGATGTGGTGCTCGGGGCGGTTGGTCGGAGCCATTATGGATTACAGACCCTGTCTTGACGGCGATAGTCTAATTGAGGAAGAATAGTCGTAGTGACTCGGTTACCAAAGCCAGGGTAATTGGTAGAATCGCAGGTTTGGTGCCGGCCAAAGGAATGTGAGGCAGAGATGATTATTGCCAGCAAGACCGGACTCAGCTCAGCGCTTTGCTGTCAAGTGTGTGTGTGTGTGTACGATGGACGCTGTCGATGGAGGGCGAGCAGGCGTTGGATCCAGTCCGGATGGTGCGTGTGGTTGCAGGCTAGCTAGCACGGGGGCGGGTCGCTTCAAGAGCTGCACAGTACCGGTGCTGTGCCGTGTGCTGTCGGGAAAACAATGGGGAGGGGGTGGCGAGAAGGAGTGACTGCGGGATGCGGCTGGCCGCAATTGGGACACGAGCGCGGTGATTACGGTACTGGGCTGGAGTTGGAGTGGACTGACTTGGCTGTACAGCAGCAGGCGGGCGGAATAGACAGATCACCGGAGTGCCTGGAGAACAGAAGGAATATGATTAGACAGATGGCCGATTAAGCATTCGAGCTCATAGAGAGGCCGGGTACAGCTAAAGGTCGCAGCGGGTGGCGGGAGGGGGAGCGAGGAAGCGATGAGAGATGGAGCAGCGAGCAGTGGGAAGATGCGCGGTGGATGCTCAGGCTCGCTTCCGCTAGAAATGGGGACACGCCAGGACACGCCAGCCTAGGCTCGATTGGGGAGAGCTGCCAGAACAAGCACGTTACAGATTACGGACGGAGGCGAGAGCTGGGGGGCGGCGGCGGCGGCGGCGATGTTGTTGTTGGTTGTCGGTCGTCGGCTGCAGAGGGACGAGCTGTTCAACAACAGAGGTGAGATTGACAGGCTGCTATCGATGACACAGCGAGGGGGAAACGAGAGCACACTCTCTGCCCTCGCCCAGCCGCGATGCTTTGCTTTTTGTACAGCGCCGATGCCATTGATTCAGGGGGGGCGGCCATTCAGCTGCGTCGTGCCCTTCAGTCCTCGATGCCGCATACCCCCAATGTCTGAAACGCAGAGGCGCGTCGACAGAGTCGGCACCCCCCAGGGCCTGACGTGGACATTGTGTGCCTCTGTCGGGCTGCGGGCTGTGATTGGGCCGACGGGAGCTCCAGGCGGATGATTGTGCGGTTGGGGTCCTGCATACGCGACCAAGCCGGCCTTCAAATTCAAACATGACGACTCCAGGCCGGCAATGCAATCTGCAGGCGTGGTGGGTAGACGCCAGCCTGTGCAACTTGACCATGGGCTTTGTTGCAATGCAGTATACACGAGGCCGGCGATGCGGGCGTGCCAATGTCCTGCATCTTGCATACGTGACATGATGGCCGCAACGGGCATAGGCTTGCGACCGCCGCCATTCAATCATACGCACGCTATGTTTCAGGCCCGGAGAGCTAGGCCAAGCATTCTCCGCTGACTTGGCGGCCTTTCTCAATCTCAATCGCCCGGCGCGTCATTCGCATGCGCGTGCCCGACACTCGACGTCCGTTTGCGTCCGACAAACACAATTGCAAACCCCGACAACGGCCGCTGAAACCAAAAGGGCCCGGCTCTGCATAAGGAGCCCATACACACACACACACACCACCCTCTCTCTCACCACAAGCCCGCTGCCCCTTGCGCTACCCGCAGCCTGGCGCTCCACTGCACCGTCGTGCGAGCGCATAATCTGCGTCTCATGGAATCCTTCTGGAAGAGTGGACGACGTTCCCCGCCCCAAGCCCGCTCGCGCTGCCTCAGGTCCTAGCCGCCTCGTCTGCACCTTCCCCACGCACCCGAGCGCCTGCCGTCGACTCTGGCACCACCCACCATGTCCGAGCCCCCACCCGAAGCCGTCGTGGACGACGCCCCGCCGTCGGATCGCGACGAGGAATCAGAGCCAGAGGCGTCTCGTGATGAGAGCGACGACGGAGCCCCCGTCGACCTCATGGTCACGACGAGGGAGCGGCGATCAAACGCCGGCAACCGCATGGCCACGCTGCTCGCCAAATCGGCCGAGGAAGAGGAGTGGGGCGAGGAGTGGGAGGAGGCGCCAAACGAGGAGGAGTTTCGCGGAGACGACGTCAATGAGCAGGAGGACTACAACATGGACTCGTCCTCGTCGGAAGAGGACGACGATGGCGCAGACGAGGATGATGCGGGCGAGAAGGAGCTGCGCAAGGCCGAGCGCCACGAGCGGAACAAGAAGCGCAAGGCCGCAACCAACCCCTTTACCGCACGAGCTGCTGCTGCTGCCGCGCGCAAGAAGGTCAAGCTCCATGTTCCCCGCACACAATCGCCCACGTTTGCCCCTCCACGGCCCAAGAAGAAATCGGAGCGAGCTTCATGGCTGCCCACCGAGGAAGATGGCCCGGTGCGCATGTCAAAGCGAAAGCAGACGGTGGCGAACAAGGACGCCACGCTGGCAAAGCTCAAGGAGAAGGACCGCAGGCGCGACGATACCCTGGCTATGATGAAGGCGGCCGAGGCCCGCAGGATCAAGGCCAAGGAGAAGCCATTGACCCAGGCCGAAAGACTTGCTGAAGCTGCCCGCAACGAGAGAATCAACAAGAAGACGCTGCACAGATGGGAGGAGGCCGAAGAGGCGAGAGCGGCAGAAAGACAGGCCAAGATTGACGCTCTGAAGAACCGCCAGATCGACGGGCCCTTCTATCGCTACTACAGCGGGCCGGGAATATGGGTCGATGACAAGCTCAAGTACACGGGCAAAGATGCGCCATCCCTGGAGCAGCTCGAGGAAAAGCTCAACAAGGAGGTCGATGCACCCAGTACCCAGACAGACTCAACTGCAGACCAAATAGACGTCTCCACACCCCACCCCGTACAGCCTTCCAAACACCACGCCGACGATAGTCAGCCGGCCGCATTTGCTTCTCCGGCACCCTTCCAGCCTCCAATGAGCTCGACACACATGCCCACGATACCAGTAACCCTACCACACCAGGACACGTTACAGCAGCCATGGACCATGGCTGCATCCCAGGGCGGGGACGTCTTCATGGGCTCTCACGGCATGACACAACCAAACAATATCATGTTTGCACCACCACCACCGAGCCAAGACACCTTCCTCCTCGGCATCGACCAGTACGCTCCCACACCGGGTGAACTTCCTCCCAATCCATTTACACAGGCCTCCCCATTCCAACAACAGTACCCCACCTCACAACCGCCCTTTGCTTTGCAACCACAACCATATCCTCCCCACACCGACCAACCCATATCCCCAAGCACCGGCAACTCAGTCATTGGCCCCCAAGACCTCCTCGCCCAGTTTCAAAAACCTGCCTTGCCACCTGCGCCGCCGCGCCGCAAAACCATCCGCCGCGCCCTCCGCAACCTACTTATCCTCTCCAACTTCTCCAACCTCGAGGCCCCACCGACCACGTCGTCGCGGGCGCGCACATCAGCCTCGCTCCTCAAAGACAAGGACAAGGCCGCCCTCGTCCAGCTCTACGTCGCCCTCTTCCACTGGACTCCCGCAGAAGCCACATCACACATTCACCAAACCATCATCGCGCCGCCGAAACCGCCTCGCAAGAACGCGGCACACAAACCAGACACGGAAATCGTGCTCAAACCCGGTCAGAAATTGTGTCCGATTACAAACTCTATCGCACGGTACCGCGATCCTGAAACGGGCATCGCGTACCGTGATGCACGCGCGTTTGGCGTTCTACGCGGCGTTGTCGGCGGCGGCTTCGTCTGGAGTGGTGACTTGGGGTGCTATGTTGGCGGGAGGGCGAAGCCGCTCGAGAGCATGGGCGGCAAGGGTTTCTTGGGTATGCCGCCGGCTAAGAATGTGCCGCGGAGGTTTTGGGAGATGTCGACTTTGCAGGCACAGACACAGGCGCAGAAGAGGGGAGTGCCGCCTACACCCACTACTACTACTACTACTGTAGCGCCGACTGGTAGTAGTAGTAGTGGTGGTGGTGGTGAGGGCCAGACGCAGGGGCAGAGTCAGTCTCAGATTGCGGGGAGAGACCAGAGTACTATTGCTGTCGCTACTACGACTACGCCTGTTGCAACGCCGGTGAAGAACGGAGACTAGCGGGCCTAGATGAGGCACTGCGCTTTGTTCTCATTGGATGTAGACAAGCAGTATCCGGAAAACTATTATTAAATTATAATGAAATTTCCATAGTTCAAACGATGACGACGACATGATCAAAGTGTAGTTGCGTTATATCCGGTCGTGCTAAGTAGTTGATGATGATGATCGCTAGTACTGGTGCTGGATCCGATCCGGTGCAAATCCAGAACCTGGAACCACAAGTGGCAACTATCAGGGGCTAAGTTGTGTGTATGAGGGGTTCAAGGAAAAAACAATGTCCATGGGCGACGTCGAAGATTCAAACGAGAAGAAAATATATATACACACACAGACACACACACACACAAGAGGTAAAAAAAAAACAAGGTAGAATCTGGAGACAAGCGGCAATGGTTTTTGGAGGATCGTAAAGTCCATGATATGCATTGATGGTTAGCACACAATTCATCTCAAACGCCATCCGTTCTTGTCGGACCCGTCCCATGCGCAAGAGTTTTTCAGGCAATCGTAGATATACATGCCGATGCCCGCAGAAGCAACTCCGTGTCCACCATGATGAAAAACCATAGAGGCGAACCAGTAGTTCCAGAGAAACCGCCACTCGACTCCAGCCATGACTTTCGTAGTCATCGTGAGTGCGCACCCGCTTATTTCTTGTCCTTCTTCGCACCGCCCTTGGTCTTGGCCGTACCCCGGAACTCCTTCATCCTGTTCTTGCGCTGCTTGCCTATGGTCCAGTTAGTGTCTCTCCTTCAACTGCACTATCCAACGTCCATGTCCACGACAACGAGTACATGTAGGATCGCGGAAGACGTACGCTGCTGCCTGCTGGCCTTCTCGACCTTGGTCGCCATGCCGTATCGTACTAGCCTGTAGCGGGGCTCAAACTTCTTCATGGCCTCGTTGCTGTCGTAGATGAGGGCGAAGCCGGTGCTCTTGCCGCCACCAAAGTGTGTCTTGAAACCAAAGACGGAGACATCGTCCTTCTTGGCCTTGTACAGCTCAGCGAGCTTGCCGCGGAGCTCGTCCTTGGAAACGTTTGCGCGGTTGGGGTGGAGGACATCGCTGCATTATTCCCGTCAGACTGAAACCCTCCACGACAACATATCCGCCATGTCCTGCACTTACACGACCATCTGACGACGTCCGAGAAGAGGGTTGCGGATGAACTTGCGCGTGCGCAGAGTAACTTGAGAGTCGGCCATGGTGTATAGATTCGACCTGCAGCACCGGGATTAGACGTCGCTCACAATTGCGAAGGGGCGAGTGCGGTGTAGAAGGCACGTACTGGACAGAGATCGATCCTGCTGTTGTCGATTCGCTGTGGTTAGCTGGCGGCGGGATGGAGATGTCGAATTTGCGGTGCGTCGTGTCGGCGGTCGGCGGTGCGACTGCCTCGCTTAGACTGCCAAGACGCCCCGCTGCAAAATTAGGTAAGCGTACTGGTTGGATGCCATTTGCCTTACAAGAGAATCTGGAGTTTGGGGGGGGGTTTTTTTGACTATCAGGACATGGCAAGTGCTGAGCTTAACTGCAACCTACAGCTATTGCGGGCAATTCAACCCGTCAAATCCCAGAGCCATGGACGACCCCGCCAACACATCACAGCTGCGTATCTTACAGCGTCAGTACTTTCAGCTTGTAGAGCCGAATCGATTGACATGGCCTGATGATGCGACTTTGAAGACGCCAGAGGTGCAGTCGTGGCTGTTCAGCAACCTGTTCGACATGGCCAACATCACTTCGCCGCCGCCTGGTCGCTATCAGCTCAGGATCCTGAAAGAAGTCATTGCAAAGCTCGAGAGGTCCATAAGCGACCCTGAGGAGGATGTATGGTCTCCTATCTCTTCATTCTGGCTTCCGTTCTCGCCGTGTTTGACTATGTACTTTATCAAGTTCAGCTACGAGAAACAGCTTGCTGCAGCTAGTGCTGACCTCGTTCATTTTTTGCCGTTTACAGGAAATATCAGATGATCTCATGGAAGCAATGACTGGCCTCCTGGTTGCTGCAATGCCTTCCGAAGCAGCCGCTGCACAGCAGAAGGCGTTTGTGACGTACGCTTTCCCTCAGCCCACCACGGAGAACACGGTAACGCTACTGGAAGCGAGATCAGTCATCTCATCGTCTGGAACCACGGGTCTCAGGACATGGGAAGCAGCTTTGTTGCTTGGATCTTACTTGGCTTCCGAGACTGGCCGGTTATCGGTACGTGGCAAAAGACTGTTCGAACTGGGTGCAGGGACTGGCATGCTATCCATCCTGTGCGCAAAGTACCTTGGCATCGCTGGCATCGTTGCTACGGACGGCGATGAGGCCGTTGTCGATGCCATCAAGACCAATCTCTTTCTCAATGGTCTCGATGTCGAGGATGATAGCAGTGCGTGTCAAGTGCGCACTGCGGCTCTCAAGTGGGGATATCCCGTTGACGTAAAAACCTTCTCTGAGGACTATGGCATGGAGGCACCAGATATTGTGCTGGGAGCAGACGTCGTAAGCTACAGTACTATGATTGCATTGTCGTGGAGAAGTGGGTTGACGGCGTAGCAGACATACGACAAGAGCGTCATTCCCCGCCTGGTCTCGACCCTGTGGGAACTGTTTGAGCTGAATGGGGCGCTGCAAGTCTTGATATCCGCGACCATTCGCAACGAGCAGACGTTCGAGGCTTTTTTGAACGCGTGTAGTGGGTACCCCGCATCCTGTTTTCCACCCGTTTTTACGGCATCCGGTGAGTTGCTGCTGACCATTGTGGGGTAAAGAACGGAACAGCTTCGGTTTCGAGCAGGTTGCTTTTCCACCGGTGCCTGAAGATGAACAGTGTGGGCCATTCTACCCTACCTCGACGCCGATCCACATTTGGCGCATCACCAAAGCCCCGGCCAAGACTGAGCCGTGAGATGGATGGGGTTTGGGAGAAGAAATCTCTTGACCGACACATTGTGCGCTAGTGTGCGGGTACGCCCTCTGGCGATCGGGAAACGTCTCAGGTATCTCGGGCCTAACGAGTCTTCTGGCGATTTGCGATGGTCGAGACGGTGAGTGTTGTGCTGTGGGAGGTTTTGGTTGGTGGTTTCCATGGCGCGGCAGCTAGGCTAGATTCACGGGAATAGGTAGAGAGGGCCAAAGGGGACCCGCATCTTCTAATGCACAGTCACAAAGGCAGCCAGGCAGAAGCCGCTGCTTCAGAATCGCGAATTATGGACAGGGACACGCACGACGCGCCACGGCTTGCAAGCCGACTGGCGAAATGTTCAAGTGTGAAAAAAGAAGAGTACCCGACATGAGCCCGCGGGGGGGGGGGGGGGGGGGCCCTGT
>JAXRVH010000097.1:0-26514 GCA_034640345.1 Drechslera avenae | reverse complement strand
TTAGTCTAAAATTTTTAGAAATAGTAGAATATATTGCTTCTTAAAATATATAAAAAAATTCAATATTTTAACACGCTAGAAAAAAAGTTATAGAGAGTTAAAAACTAGGTTTTTTTTATCTCTTACTTGCGTAGTAGTAAAAGTTATAGGCTAGCCTAAATAGGAAAATAGCCTATATTCTTAAAAAAACTATTAAAAACGCTCTTTTAAAAGCTATAGAAAGTGTCTAAATAGCTACTTTAGTTAGCTAGTTATAACGTAGTGAAAACTAGAGCTTTTTTTTTAGTTCTTTCTTTTTGTTACCCTACTATAAGAGCTATAAGTTACTTATCTTCTAGAATTTTTATAAGAAAAGTAAGATTATTACTCTCTATATACCTCTATACTCTTTATATATTCTATAACTACTTAATATAGGTTATTTTACTCTACTAAAGTAGATATATAAGAAGAAACTTAGAGGCTTAGTAGATAGCTATATCTACTATATTAATAAAAAAGCCTTTCTAGCTACCTTTAGGCTAGTATTTAATAAGGTATTCTTAAAGGAAAATATCTTATTAAGCTTTAGAGTAACTAGCCTAGTTCTATATAATTTATAGGTAGTATTATCTAAGCTTAAAGTAAAGCCTTATACGCTAATACTATCTATACTAGAGCCTACCTCTTAGTACCCTAAGATACTAAGTAGTATCTAAGAGATAGAGGCCTAAACTATACTAATTATTAAGAGAATATATAACTATAAGAGCTTATTACCTAATTCTATTATTAAGATAGTACTATAGTCTAAGAAAAAGTTAATAATTAAGGTATATTTATATATATTACTTATAGCTAGAGTAGCTAGTCTTAAGTAAGTAAATTAAGCTATAAGTAAGTAATAAAAGTATAAGAAGAAGTAGATCTTAAAAGAAGAGACTCTATTATAGGTAGAGGTAGAGAATATAGTTAGTTAAAGAGATATTAAGATTTAGTTAGAAGTAGAGAGGTATTAAGAGAGAGTACGCGTAGATAGTAGTAGAGAGAGTATTTAATACTATAAAGAGTATAGTAAGATAGAATATAATAAGCGTATATATAAGAAAGATATAGTAGAAGTAAAGAATTAATTCTAGCTATTATATATCTTAGTTATTTAACTTAATATTAAGTTATCTATATTTAAAGGCGTAAGAGTTAGTAGAGTACACTATTTTAGTAGTATACGCTATTTAGTAGTAGAGCACGTTAACTTTATTATATATTAGCTTTTTAACTTAGTAACTATACGCCTACTTTAATAGTATAAAATACTTAATATTAAGTAGCTATAGTAGGTAAGATAAGTATAGTAGTATATAGAGAGTAATAATCTTCTTCTTCTTATAGAGCTAGTAGAAATTAATTAAGCTATAGCTCTTATAACTATTTAGAACTAGTAGATAATAGCTACTAATAGTTCTCTTCTTTATATACCTATTATAGTACTCTAGCTACTCTATACTAAGCTTATTTATTATCTAGCTATTCTTAGAGACTCTAATAATCTAATTCTATAGTAGATTCTCCTCTTTATACTAGATAGAGAGGTAGTACTTACTTAAGAAGATAATAAAAAGTAGAATAACCTAGCTTATTATATTAATACTTTAGATAACTATAGTCTACTTCTAATTACTTAGCTATACTATCTTTAGTTATTCTTAATACTCTACTACTATAACTACTACTTCTATTAATATTATACCTATTATAAAGCTAGTCTTATTAAAGTTATAGATATCTTTATTCTAGATACTATACTTAGCTTTAGTACTCTCTATAAGCTTAAACTAGCCTCTAATAATAATAGAATTTTTATAGAGAGCTCTTTTATAGTTATACTTTTAATTAAACTTAACTTTAAGCTTAGAGTAGCGCTTAATAAAGTTTATAGACTAGTTCTTACTAACTAGCTTCTAAAAGTAACTTATAAGTAGAGAATTAGCTATATCTTCTATATTAGTAAGCTAGAGTAGGTATTCTTTATTAACTATATTTATTATATACCTAATAATTACTATCTTCTCTAAACTATAGAGAGCTATTAAGTTAGGCTTATAATTATATTAATAGGGTATTCTAGCGCGTTATTATCTAAGCGTTCTTTCTAGCACGTTGTAGGTTACTATAGTATAATAAATACTTAGTGTCGCGTCTTATTTTAGAGCTTAAATTATAAGCTATATCTAAGCTTCTTTCTAATCTAATAGAATATTATTATATTAAGGTATTGTAATAGAAGTATTGGTTTGGTAGAGTCTTAGTAAATCCTAGCCACTCGCTTGTATCGGCCACTCGCTTGTAGAGTACGTTAAGATATGTATACTATAATACGTATAGACTATATAAGTACTAATACCTATTTTATGTCTTAGTCTTAGCACAGCTTCACTAGTCGCTATCAAAGTAAACCTAGAGGAAGGTCTCACCTATGATACGATCAGAGTATAATCTTCTCCCCACAACCTAGAATATTCACTAAGCTTAGTTTATACACGAAGACCTGGGAAAATAGCTGAGAGGCTCATTACTATATAATAGACTACGAGAACCATCTTATTGTAACAAGGCTGGAAATTTGAAGTTTATTAAGTGTTGTGTCCTAGAGTATAAGCCTATTGTGTATGATAAATTAGTTGGATACCCCCTTTCTGTTGAGGAAGTCTACGAAAATTTAATAATGAGCTGCCCTTTCAAAATTTTAGTACGCTCGGGCGCCACGACTGCCAGCAATAAGGCCAAATAAATCTAGACCCTACAAACAGTTCAAGCATGACTAATAGCTAACCTAGGAAGCACACTCCTCGGTGGGCTGACGTGATATTGGTTGTGGCTCACACCGAGAACGGGTATTCGCGGTTTCTGTAATACATCCACAAAAGCCTGTATCGTAAACACTACCAGAATTCTCAAAGACGCCACAAGATCCTTTAGTCGAATCGAAAGCATTGCTGTACGCCACTTTAGTGGTAAACATTTGATACGGCATATGTATGTGCAGGTATATTGTGTGTTCTCGCGCCATGCGAGTGCTATACACAACCCTGTGAAACCAAATATTTAGGCTTTGTAGGGAACATTCATCCGTCGCAAGAGTGCTATCTTTCGTCCTTTGGGTGGATCCTGTGGGCGGTGAGGCAATGATTTGGGTGTGACCGCTTAAAGGGTTTATAGTTGAGAGCAAAATGCCTCATCGATAGTTCGCGGATCAAGATCCTATTGGGTAATATTAATGCTACCGCGAGTTATGGCTCTGAAAGACAGAAGTGGCGTATGTTAACGAACCGTTGTGGGCGAAACTAACCTATGGCTTGAACGGCGTTTCAACACACGAGCACGTATATGGGACATTCCGCGTGGCGCCTGGGCATTGTGTCACGCAGACTAGACTCAAGCAGGTCTCTTCCATCTGCCCACTCATTCGGTGCGTCAGAACAGACGACACTTCCTCATGGTGCTTTTATCAGCTACAAATGATCGATTCTGGAGTTTTTGGGAATTGAGACCCTGTGCATAGTCGGGACCTGTCCTTATTTGCCGGCTCATCATCAGCAGTGTATCTCGCACAGCGCCTAGAGAGGCGCAAACACTAACAAATCTAGATGAAGTATATGCCTAACAAACATATATGAATTTGGCTCGCAATCGCGTCGGTTACGGAGAGTCGATCGGTTGATGTTGAACGCTGCCGCAGCCCGTCTTTCAGTCTTAAACTGGGCTCTATTCTGCTTCAGGGTAGGTTCATCGGGTTTGAATTGGTTGAGCCATGATAGTTGAAAGTGTACGCGTCGTAGAAAATTGGTGAATGGGACAGCTCGCTTGCCGGGTGCACTACAGAAAGTCATTACTTTTAGCAGGAAATGTGGAAATTGGCTGTTACAGGGTCTTTATTTAAATGCTGTATACCTAGAGACATACTGGGTTTTCATGGGATTACATTTTTGGGGCGTAGAGAAGATCAATTAGAAGTTAGTATTTACTTTTTAAAGTAGCACAATAAGGTAGCATAGATATAAAAGAGTAGAGGTATGAAAGTATGCTTACAAAGGGTCTCAATGGTGATCTTAGTGACTTGACTTTGAATGTTGCCACCGCTAGTAAGGAGGACGGCCGACCCGCCCCAACCATAGGGTTGCCCTTGGGATTGATTTTATTCTAGTGGAAATGAAGGAGGTTAAAATGGATACCAGACACCCTCACTTCTAACCGAGGCGCAAAGAGATGTCGAGTTGACCAAGATCGGATAGATCTAGAACTAGGCACTCCGAACCCAACTACGAAAACCAAATTAACATCACTAGCGCTAAGCAAATATAATACGTGCACAAGGCCGGGACAGCGAACAGGGAACTATTGCACATCATAGGTTGTGAAAGTCTGCTATTGAGCATCGATATCACTTGTAAAACAATTGCACATCATAGTGATCTTGCAGCGAACAGCGTCGTGAACGTAGACGCGAGTGCTCGACCCAACGACTGGCTTGCAACAGAATACTATTTGCATTGCGAAGACAATCAAATAGATCGTATTCCAGAGACAAACACAACTACTAGCTTGCAGTCAGACAGTTCGCCCTTCAAGGATCAACCTAATTGTGGCGCGAAGGATGTCTATTGCAAGAGCGACACATAGTCTCAAATCACAATCCATAGTATGTGAATGCATGGAAAAGAGTAATGTGAAGCGCTAGTGTATTCACAACAAGTATTAATACAAAGTGATACCAATACAACCTCACCCACCGCCTACTTCAGCGTCGCGAACCCCCCGAAAACCCATCCCACCGCTTGCGGGATTCCCTATCAACCCAATCCCTCAGCACCTTTAAGCTCTTGACTAGCCGATATATCTACATCATATTCGCCGTATTTCCTAACGGAACCAACTAGAAGATCTGAATCTTCAATACTAGCTTACGAATGTCCAAATTTGATAGGTGGGCGAAGAAGAGCGACCGCGCTTTAGATTCGACATCGATGAGCGGAAATACAGTCTGTGAGAGGGATACAGGACTATCATAGTAGGAGATATTGTTAGTTCTTGCGTCTATAGCTGCTCTGCTCGCGACATCCTACCACCTCTCCCGCGGCTTTCCCGTCGACCTCTTGTAACATCTCCATTTCTACTTGGCTAGGTCGTTGCTCTGCTACCTACCGACTTCTTCACCTTGAGCGGAGCAAGCTGTCCTACAAGTGCCACAATCCGTGCCACCTACGCCGCCACCCACACGCCTAGTTGTACCTTCGCCTCCTCCACATTCTAACTCTCAGTCTTGGGTTCAATCGATATAGTACTTGGTTTAGCGAATAGACCTTTATACCCAACATTGTTAACAGAATTAGTTAATATACTAATAAGGGATGATAAAATTTCGCGTGCGGGACCAGAGTGGTCAAGGTAAATAGCGCAATCGGCAATCTTGCCGGATGTAAGTTTGTTTGAATGCGCAGGGCGGTATTCTAATATAATTCCAGCTACAGTTCTTCGTAGTGCCACTCTAGTTAGCGAAGCTCTTTAAATATCCTAAGTCATAGGCGGGCTAAAGAGTACTTACACGCTTCGGAACCTAACAATCGTCTTATTGTTTCTTATTGCCATCTCTAGCACCTTGGTTTACACGCGATTATTCCACTCGGTCTCATGGTTACAGTTCACCAAACACCAGGGCGACAGCGAAATGATGTTCTGTATAGTCCGCTGCTCCCACAGCAGCTCATCCACTAGCATTTCATCTAACATATTACACTAGTGTTGCTTTGTGTTGGTTATATCCGCCTCCGCCAGCCACCAAGTTTTGGCAGATGTGCTGGGTTGATTGTATGGCTGACCGCTTTACGGTAGATCTAGCGCAAATTCAAGATGACGTTGCATTCAAAACTCGCGGCCGGCGTAAATACTGTTACGCCGAAAAAACGCACTGCTCCTGATCTACCCACAAGTAACATGAGCTTTCGCAATATATTATGGATACCCCTTCGGTCGGAACTCCGTCCTCTATAAAAAATAACGCACGCATGACATTAGTAACGAGAAGCAAATATACACCGTCGCCTTGTGTTCCACGTAAGGCGTGAACAGCAGCTCTCTCCCCGCAGAGAATAGAAACCGTTCCTGTATTTTCACTGCAGACATAGGAGAGAAGAAGGCACCCCGCTCAGCCTTGCCCCACGAGCAAACATTCATTTATTCATTCACCCTCCAGTACTCCAGTCACACAAGCGAGAGTGCCCCTCGCACTTTTTGTCAAAACAAACCAATGGAACGAGGAAATTCAGTAGCCTCCGCGTCGCATTTGTCCAGCCCTCTGTCGTGTTTCAAACTAACTCGTTTCGCAGTAGCTCATTAGTTATATTACAAGTAGTTTAGTCTATCCTAAAAGTCGGCGCCCCTCCTTGCCGATGGCTTGATGAGCAAGTGTTCGGGATTTTTCATATCCTGAACATTTTGACAAGAAGTACCCTAACCCAAGTAAGTCCAGATATTCAATCCAGTCTTAGTGCCGTTAAGAGGGGGAAGCCCAGCATGTAAGGTCCCGTAATCTCCGCCTCCAGTAGAGTTAAGATTCTTCCAAAATAGTGCGTTGCCTGGGATAGGCCGGATTGTAATCCTAGTTGTATCGTTAAAATTAATAATACGGCACCATCTCTGGTCTTCCTTTGACCAATTGACAGAGATTTGAGGAAATCTAGTTCTACACTTATCACAACTTGCATTAAGTATAGCAAAGATTGTAGTTAATCTCTGCCTCCTATTTGTAGGTATAGGTGTATCTTGGAAGTGGTCCTAATGCTCCTTATACTGTTGCCCAGCCTTGTACCGAGTAAGTTGTAGCTTCTCATGGTTTTCTAGTGAAGTAAAACCCTGGAGACTTGAGGCTCGAGATATGATGCGTCGCACTATAGGATCGTCATTCTTAAGGACCGCTGTATCACTCGTGCGATAGTTAGAGATGAGCTCTGGTGAGCTATTGTCCTGAAGTTCCTGGACTACCGACCTATTGTAATACCCTTCTTTAATTTGAGTGTTAGAATGCTACTCATTGTTTTACAAGTGATATCGATGCTCAACAATAGATTCTCACAACGCAGTATTGTAGTAACAGCAATATAAGAAAGCAGTTAAGGAGAGCATGCTATTTAAGTTACTTCAGCAAATAGACATACCCTAAACATAAAAGATACGCTCGTCCAGGAGCAGAAATAAACCCCTCAAGGTGTATCATAAGTGGATCGTAAGATAGTATTCGCACTGTATACGGTGGCAGAGAAGGATCATTTGGTATAGACGTATAAAACTTGGGCCATAGGTGCGATGTGATTATAGTAAAGAGAAAGAGTAGCATTGAGTAGCTAGTGTACGCTCTGGAAGCTTGGTAGGAAAGCATATCGTAGACACTATGAATGGCGAGAAAAATCTTAACTTATTTATCGTTATTGGAATAATCTCGTTATGATAACCTGAATTCAAGTCACATTCCGTTGGGAGATGTAATAGTGATGAATAGAAATGACATAGAGATGTTACGTAATAGTATCTGCCAGCGAGTAGAACGCGTTCTAGATATCTGTTCGGCGGAATTTCGCGCTATTACTGTGATGGTTTGATCCTGGTCTGTCAGTCTATCAGCCCCACTTTGGCACGACAGCCCGATAGCCCTACCTAGTGTATAATTCTGCATAAGCATCTTACAAGCTCTCTACTGCAATCCTTTCTTTACTACCACGCATCCTTATTTGACTCCTTTGAGGTCCTTATAGTTAGAGCATAATATGTATACAAGAATTATAATAAGTTCGATCAAAGCTGTCATCAATCGTATCATAGTCGTCATCAATCGTATTATCGTCTTAAAGGATTATATTAGGACCGAAAAGGACTGAATTAGGACTGATAAGAATTGAATTAGCGCCGTGAAGGATTGAATTAGGATAGTCTATTCAATCCTACTAAGACTACTAAGTAACTAAACAGTCATGTTGTGTTGAGGGAGATAGGGATAATAGTAACTAAAGGGCGCTCAGACAGATAGGGACGGCAAAGAGGGATCACGATAGGATTGATAGAACCGCGTTAGCTTACAATAAGACCGCGCCGGATTACAATAGAACCGCGCCAGATTACAATAGGACCGCGCTGGATTGATTACATAATATTGATTCGAAACTAGTATGATCTTTGCATATATAACCTACAATATGCTTCTGTCTAAGATTAAATCTTATATTGTTTTACATTAACAATCTTTAGAATTCTACACTTTTATTTCAAGGGCTCTACAATTACTAACAAATACAGTTATTATAAAGTTCATTATTACTCTTATAGCTATTATAGGCTTAACTATAGCTATACTAGTAGCTAACTCTAACTCTAACTCTAAAAGCGGCAACCCTCCTAGATAGGCTACCCTATGTCCTCCTACTACGGGCTTAGATATAAGTTCTCTACTTCGCCTTATACTAGTAGACTACTATTAAGTTAATATATAAACGCTAAATAATATCTATATAGCCCCCTATAAAATATTAAATAGGATATAAAGTCTATTATTCTCTTAAGGATAGAGACTAATATATTTTTTAATAACCTTTTTTATTAAAATAATCCTACTATATAATATAAACTTTATTCGAATAACTATTATAAACGCTAATTGCTAACTACCTATATAATATTATATTACTAAGACTTAATAGCTACTAGTAGGTAGTAAAAATTAACTATAATAACTATAATAACTATAATAACTATAATAACTATAATAACTATAATAATATCTATCTCTTAAGGATAGAGACTAATATATTTTTTAATAATCTTTTTTATTAAAATACTCCTACTATATAATATAAACTTTGTTTAAATAACTAACGTAGTTTATAAGCGAGCGAGCACCCTAAGCGAGCGAGTACCTCCCTACTAGCGCGTCAACGTTAACACGTTATTATAGTCTTTTATTATAGTTAATAAACTATTATAATATACTAAATTAATTTTTAGAATTACTACTATTACTTACACTATCTATCTTAACTACGTAGGTACGAGCGTTATATCTAGTCTACTTGTAACGCCCGTACTGCCTCTCTCCTTATACTCTCTTTAATATACTCTTACTATTACTATAACTACTACCTACCTATTTAGCTAATACTTCTTATATCTTACCTATAGTAAAGGTCTCCTTTATCTATATATATTATCGCTTATAGCTCTTACACTTATTTACTATATTAAGAGCCTCTTAAAGAGTACTTATCTTCTTATATAGTAATACTATTTTATACGCTATCTACTATACGCCTTTACTTAGCTATACAACCTTTTTATTAAGTAAACTTATAGAAGACCTAGAGCGATTTCTTACTCTCTATTAAATAAGAGTGCTTTAAGCCTTAACTTTATAGGTGTTATATAGTATCTTTACTTTCTAGGCGTCTACCTATTATAGTAATTAGGTTAGCGTCTATAATACTATATTAAGCTTTAATAGCATAGCTTATAGGTTATATAGGACTAGACTAGCACCTCTAAAGCCTACCTATATATTCTCTTTTATAAAAGTCCGCTTAAAAGCTACTTTAAAGGCTAGTAGAAAGGTCTTCTTACTAATATAGTAGGTGTAGTTATATACTAAGCCTAAGATTATATTACTATACGCGCGCTTTAATAGTAAAAGGTAAGCGATATTAAGAGGCTATAGAAGGTACGAAGAGTAGGTAGGTATATAGAGAAGAATAATATTTCTTTTCTTATAGTAATCTTAAAAATTAATTAAGTAATAGCTCTTATAGCTATTAATAATTAGTAGTTAGTATCTACTAATAGTATAGTGTCTTATATACTCCTTAAAGTAATCTAACTAGGTAAGCCTAAGCTAATTATTTATCTAGCTATTAGAGCTAACCTTAAGAACCTAATTAGAAGGCAAATTTTCAAACTAGACGTTAATAAGCACCTTACCTACGAAGACAATAAAGAGAGGTATCTAGCGACCTAATACGCCTACGCCTTAGATTATAGTAACCTACTTATAGTTATCTAGTTATATCTACTTCTTTTTCCTATATCTCTCTAAGGCTATAATAACTATCTATAATAAAATCTTACCTATTATAAAGCTAGTTTTATTAAAGTTATAGATATTATTATCTATAATCCCCTACCTCTTCTTTATAGACTTAACTAGGTTAAACTAGCGCTAGATAGCTACTAGGTCCTTATAGGTAGCTCGCTAGTAATTATAAGAATAGCTCTAGCGCGTATAAAGCTTAGAAGTTCACTTAATAAAGTTATTAACCTAGTTCTTACTAATAAAGTTACTCTTCTACTTATATAATAGTTTATTAGCTATTACTTAAATATTAGCCTTTATAGGCGCAAATCCTTATATAGACTCTTTAAGGATATACTTAACTATAGCCTTCTCTTCTAGCTTATTTAGGCGCTTTAAGTTCGCTTTATAGTTATATTAGGAGTGTCTTCTAGCGCGTTAATAAGATAAAGTTATTTAGAGGATATTATAGACTTTAGTAGCGCGCTTTATACTTTAAATACGTTAGGAATTAATATTAAAAAGAGTAAGTTAGAAATCTAATTAATTATAGGTTATTTAAGACCTATATAGTTAAGACATAATATATTATTATATTAATATTAATACGCTAGTAGAGAGGTACTCGCTCGCTTAGAGTACTCGCTTACTTATAAACTATATTATTATAAACGCTAATTACTAACTACCTACGTAATATTATATTGCTAAGACTTGATAGCTACTAGTAGGTAGCGAAAATTAACTATAATAACTATAATAACTATAATAACTATAATAACTATAATAATATCTACGCCTATAGCTATAAAGCTATAATATAACTAAGCTATTATAATATAATAGAGATAGCTATCTTAATACTATATATAATTCTCTACTTCTAATAACCTAGGAGAGTATAACTAATACCTAAAAGCTTCTCTATATAGACCTAACCTAATATCTAATACTTAATACCTAATACTAATATTAATACTAATACTAATACTAATACTAATATTAATATTAATACTATTCTCCTCTTACTAGCTATTACTATTACTATTACTATAAACTATTACTATTACTATTATTATAGTTATTATAGTTATTAACTAATACTATCTACGCTAATCTATACGTTTAAGTAATCTCCGCTATAAAAAGAAGATCTACTAGCAACTTATAATATTCTTTATAATTAATAAGGTTATCTAGAAACCTCTTATAATAGAATTAGATAGAGAGATACTCCTTAAGTGCTATACTTAAGTTAGTTAACTCCTACAGCTAGTCCTTAATAAAAAGTTTTATACTAGCTAATAAGCCTATCTATAGTAAAAGGTAGTAGGCTATTATATATAGAGCGACTAGGAGTAGCCTTATCTTCTATAGTTTAGTAGTATTCTTTTTATTCTTTAAACTAAGTAGGCGTTCTTATATATATAAGAGATAGAACTTAGAAAGAATATATAATAGTAGACTAATGCGATATAGTAGTTTATTAAGATAGACTACGTAGGTAGTATAGAGTTCGCTATTATTAATAATCTTAATAAGCCTAGTGCTATTCTTATATATAGCTCTATCTAAGATATTATATATTATATCTATAATAATAGCTAGGCGTAATATAATTAATTAGATATTAGATGTTAAGAGAGTTCTAAGATAGAAGAAGATTATAGTATATAAAGAAATAAGTAGAAGTAAACTAGAAGCTTTATAAAAAATTTTCTAGACTCTTTATAGAGTTAAACTATATAACTTTAATATTCTCTACTATAGCTTATCTATTGCGTAATTATATTCTAAATACTAGGTCTTATCTATAGCTTATCTATAGCTTATCTATATCTTATTTAAAGCTTATATATAGCTTAGTTATAGTATTATATAATCTATTATAATAATCTTAGGTATAGTATACTACTAGAATTATAGTTATACCTAAATTATTGCCTTACCGCCTATAGAATCTAGCCTAAGAACGAAAGATAGTACTCTAGTAATAATAAGGCGTTTATAGATATAGATAAATTAGTATTATAATAGAATAAGAAGTTATAATAGAATAAGGAGTTGTAATAGAATAAGGAGGAGATTGAGGGCCTTGCGGCGACGATGAGATATCTATGGGTATACAACACAAGGGAAATTGGATGGGATTAGGGCGCGATAGAAGATTCAAATAGTCACGTGATAGATAATCTAATTAGATAGAGATAGCTAATATCGTGTGGTTGTGTGGTCGAAGATTGTGTGGTACCAAAGGGCCACACTCAGCATATAAAATGCCGGAGGCATCTCTTTAAGTATACAAACTCTTCAAACTCACACGTTGTTAAGCGATCAGACAACAAACTAGATATGGACACAGACACGGATATAGATAACCTGTAGGCGTCTTCGCCTGCCAGTCTCAGCGCGAGCACCGAGGCCTAGCTCAAAGCCAGGATCAACGACACTCCTAAGCTGACAGCAGCTAGGAAGAAGGCTAAGGTCTGGCCTAATCAGCCTATCAAAGAAGTCGAAAACTAATAGTGGTTGAGACTGTGGAGGGTATACCTTAGGGACGAGGGTAAGTGCGTGTATGTCTATGTCGTGACAAGCTCTAACTGGTGTAGATATGCCTAAGGATGATGAGTCCTGCCTATCGCGAAAGGACGTGGACGCCCTCTACAAGAAGGCTGGCAAGGAGGTCGACAAGAAGCTCAGCAAGAGGATCAACTGTGATCTATCCACGAAGGAGAAGGCCTTCCTTACAGCCCTGAAACAATTAGAAGCGATGCGTGATGTCCTGCGTATAGGCAGCAAGAAGCCGTCATGACGTACTTAGCAGATCGCGATCGATCATATCCTAGTTGGTGAGTTATTCGGCAGTGTCGTGAGTTGGACTAACGCGTATTAGGTATCTGGAGCGAGCGAGGGTATTGTGAGTGCCGTAGGCATTGTGGGCTGGCGGTGGGGGAGGAGGAGGAGGAGGAGGATTGGTTGCGTTATGTCGCGTAGGTAGACTTGAGCGTCCCGCTGTCGGACGTTTGTTTGCGCGGCGGCGCTGTAATTGAGCTTGTGCTGCCCGTGATCGTTTAATGTGCTAATATCGTGATGTTGGCACTCGTGCAGTGATTTGGTGATGGTGATAGCGATGGTGATCCTGATTGTGATTGTGATTGCGCGCGCGGCGCGGGGCAGGCTTGGCGGGTGACTTAGTGGGTGACTTAGCATTGTTTTCAGATGGGGCGACTATGTCGTAACGGCTGGGTGGCAACTGGCCTGGGGCATCCGGATCTAGCGCCGTTAGAATAAGGAGTTATAATAGAATAAGTAGTTATAATAGAATAAGAAGTTATAATAGGATAAGATATTATAATAGGATAATATATTATAATAGTATAATATATTATAGTAGTTCTAAATTTAAAAAAGTTTCTTTATTATACGCTTATAGCTACTCTACCTATATATATTTACTAAGTTAATACTATTATTTTACAAGTAATATTAATACTTAATAGCAGATCTTTATAACGCGGTATTATAGTAATAGTAATATAAGAAAGTAGTTAAGGCGCTATTCTAGCACCTTATACTTAGTTAAATATAGTATTAACTTAGTAAATGTACGTAGGTAGGGCAGCTATAAGCGTATAATAAAGGAACTTTTTCGAATTTAGAACTACTATAATATATTATACTATTATAATATATTATTCTATTATAACGTCTTATCCTATTATAACTTCTTATTCTATTACAACTACTTATTCTATTATAACTACTTATCTTATTACAACTTCTTATTCTATTATAACTTCTTATTCTATTATAACTTCTTATTCTATTACAACGCTAATTTATCTATATCTATAAACGCCTTATTATTACTAGAGTACTATCTTTCGTCCTTTAGCTAGATTCTATAGGTAGTAAGGCAATAATTTAGGTATAACTATAATTCTAGTAGTATACTACACCTAAGATTATCGTAATAGATTACGTAATACTATAACTAAGCTATATATAAGCTTTAAACGAGCTATAGACGAGCTATAGACAAGCTATAGATAAGACCTAGTATTTAGGATACAATTGCGTAATAGATAAGCTATAGTAGAGAATATTAAAGTTATATAGTTTAACTCTATAAAGAGTCTAGAGAAAATTTTTATAAAGCTTCTAGTTTACTTCTACTTATTTCTTTATATACTATAATCTTCTCCTATCTTAGAACTCTCTTAATATCTAATATCTAATTGATTATATCGCGTCTAGCTATTATTATAGACGTAATATATAATATCTTAGATAGGGCTGTATATAAGAACGGCACTAGGCTTATTAAGATTATTAATAATAGCGAACTCTATACTACCTACGTAGTCTATCTTAATAAACTACTACGTCGCCTTAGTCTACTATTATATATCCTTCCTAAGTTCTATCTCTTACATATATAAGAACGCCTACTTAGTTTAAAGAATAAAAAGAACACTACTAAACTATAGAAGATAAGGCTACTCCTAGTTACTCTATATATAATAGCCTACTACCTTTTGCTATAGATAGGCTTATTAGCTAGTATAAAACTTTTTATTAAGAACTAGCTATAGGAGTTAACTAACTTAAGTATAGCACTTAAGGAGTATCTCTCTATCTAATTCTATTATAAGGGGTTCCTAGATAACCTTATTAATTATAAAGAATATTATAAGTTACTAGTAGATCTTCTTTTTACAGCAGAGATTACTCGAACGTATAGATTAGCGTAGATAGTATTAGTTAACGACTATAACAACTATAATAATAGTACTAGTAATAGTTTATAGTAATAGTAATAGTAACGATAACTATAACTATAATAATAGCAATAGTAATAGCTTATAGTAATAGTAATAGTAATAGCTAGTAAGAGGAGAATAGTATTAATATTAATATTAGTATTAGTATTAGTATTAGTATTAATATTAGTATTAGGTATTAAGTATTAGATATTAGGTTAGGTCTATATAGAGGAGATAGTATTAAGATAGCTATCTCTACTATATCGCAATAGCTTAGTTATATTATAGCTTTATAGCTATAGGCGTAGATATTATTATAGTTATTATAGTTATTATAGTTGTTGTAGTTATTATAGTTATTATAGTTAATTTTTACTACCTACTAGTAGCTATCAAGTCTTAGCAACATAATATTATATAGGTAGTTAGCAATTAGCGTTTATAATAGTTATTTAAACAAAGTTTATATTATATAGTAGGAGTATTTTAATAAAAAAGATTATTAAAAAATATATTAGTCTCTATTCTTAAGGGCTAAGTTAATACTATATTTAACTAAGTATAAGGTGCTAGGATAGCGCCTTAACTACTTTCTTATATTACTATTACTATAATACTATATTATAAAGATCTACTATTAAGTATCGATATTACTTATAAAATAATAATAATATCTATACCTATAATAACTATAATAATATCTACGCCTATAGCTATAAAGCTATAATATATCTAAGCTATTATAATATAGTAGAGATAGCTATCTTAATACTATCTTCTCTACGTAGACCTAATCTAATATTAGATACTTAATACCTAATACTAATATTAATAATAATACTAATACTAATATTAATATTAATACTATTCTTCTCTTACTAGCTATTACTATTACTATTACTATAAGCTAGAGCTATTACTATTATTATAGTTATAGTTATTATTACTATTACTATTACTATAAACTATTACTATTACTATTATTATAGTTATTATAGTTATTACTATTACTATTATTAACTAATACTATCTATACTAATCTATATATTTAAGTAATCTCTACTATAAAAAGAAGATCTAATATAGTTTATAAGTAAGTTACTTACCTAAGTAAGTCGCTTACTTTCTACTAGCGCGCTAATACTAATACTATAATATATAATAACTTAATAATATAATAGTTAAACTATCTATACTAAATCTAATCTTTAACTTACTCTTTTTAATATTTAATTATAACGCGTTAAAAGCTAAAGATATACTATCTCTATCTATAATATACTATAAAGAACCTTATCTAACTAATACGCTAGAAAGCGCTCTTAACGTAATTATAAAGTAAACTTAAAGTAACTAGATAAGCTAGAAGAGAAGGCTATAGTTAAGCGTATTCTTAAAGAGTCTATATAGGAATTTACGCCTATAAAGGCTAATATTTAAGAAATAGCTAATAAACTCTTATATAAGCGCGCTAGTAACTCTATTAGTAAGAACTAGGTTAATAACTTTATTAAGAGAACTCTAGAGCTCTATATACGCTAAAGCTATTCTTATAATTACTAGTAAACTATCTATAAGAACCTAGTAGCTATCTAGCACTAGTTTAATATAGTTAAGTCTATAAAGGAGAGGTAAGAGATTATAGATAATAGTATCTATAACTTTAATAAAACTAGCTTTATAATAGAGAAGTTTTTATTATAGATAATTATTATAGTCTTAGAAGAATATAGAAAAAAGAAGTAGATATAATTAGGTAACTATAAGTAGGTTACTATAATCTAAGGTATAAGCGTATTAGATTACTAGATATCTCTCTTTATTATCTTTATAAGTAAGGTACTTATTAATATCTAGTTTAAAAATTTATCTTCTAATTAGGTTTTTAAGATTAGCTCTAATAGCTAGATAAATAACTAGCTTAGGCTTACTTAGTTAGATTACTTTAAGAAGTATATAAGATACTATACTATTAATAGATACTAACTACTAATTATTAATAGCTATAAGAGCTATTACTTAATTAATTTTTAAGATTACTATAAGAAAAAAAATATTATTCTTCTCTATATACCTACTTACTCTTTATATCTTCTATAGCCTCTTAATATTATCTACTTTTTACTATTAAAGCGCGCGTATAGTAATATAATCTTAGACTTAGTATATAACTATACCTATTATATTAGTAAGAAGATCTTCCTACTAGCCTTTAAAGTAGCTTTTAAGTAGACTTTTATAAAAGAGAATATATAAGTAGGCTTTAGAGATACTAGTCTAGTTCTATATAATCTATAGGCTATACTATTAAAGCTTAATATAGTATTATAGATACTAACCTAATTACTATAATAGATAGACGCCTAGAAGGTAAAGACACTATATAATACCTATAAAGTTAAGGCTTAAAGTACTCTTATTTAATAGAGAGTAAGAAATTACTCTAGATTTTCTATAAGTTTACTTAATAAAAAGATTATATAGCTAAGTAAAGGTATATAGTAGATAGTATATAAAATAGTATTACTATATAAGAAGATAAGTACTCTTTAAAAGGCTCTTAATATAGTAAATAAGTATAAGAGCTATAAGTAATAATATATTATTTTATAAGTAATATTAATACTTAATAGTAGATCTTTATATAATAGTATTATTATCTCTTAAGGATAGAGACTAATATATTTTTTAATAATCTTTTTTATTAAAATACTCCTACTATATAATATAAACCTTATTTAAATAACTATTATAAACGCTAATTACTAACTACCTACGTAATATTATATTACTTAGACTTAATAGCTACTAGTAGGTAGCAAATATTAACTATAATAACTATAATAACTATAATAACTATAATAATATCTACGCCTATAGCTATAAAGCTATAATATAACTAAGCTATTATAATATAGTAGAGATAGCTATCTTAATAATATCTCCTCTATATAGACCTAACCTAATATCTAATACTTAATACCTAATACTAATATTAATACTAATACTAATACTAATACTAATACTAATACTAATACTAATATTAATATTAATACTATTCTTCTCTTACTAGCTATTACTATTACTATTACAATAAACTAATAATATCTACGCTAATCTATACATTTAAGTAATCCCTACTATAAAAAGAAGATCTACTAGTAACTTATAATATTCTTTATAATTAATAAGGTTATCTAGAAACCTCTTATAATAGAATTAGATAGAGAGATACTTCTTAAGTGCTATACTTAAGTTAGTTAACTCCTATAGCTAGTTCTTAACAAAAAGTTTTGCACTAGCTAATAAGCCTATCTATAGTAAAAGGTAGTAGGCTATTATATATAGAGCGACTAGAAGTAGTCTTATCTTCTATAGTTTAGTAGTATCTTTTTTATTCTTTAAACTAAGTAGGCGTTCTTATATATATAAGAGATAGAACTTAGAAAGGATATATAATAGTAGACTAAGGTAACGTAGTAGTTTATTAAGATAGACTATATAAGTAGTATAGAGTTTGCTATTATTAATAATCTTAATAAGCCTAGTACTATCCTTATATATAGCTCTATCTAAGATATTATATATTACGTCTATAATAATAGCTAGGCGTAATATAATTAATTAGATATTAGATATTAAGAGAGTTCTAAGATAGAAGAAGATTATAGTATATAAAGAAATAAGTAGAAGTAAACTAGAAGCTTTATAAAAAATTTCTAGACTCTATATAGAGTTAAACTATATAACTTTAATATTCTCTACTATAGCTTATCTATTACATAATTATATTCTAACTACTAGGTCTTATCTATAGCTTATCTATAGCTTATTTAAAGCTTATATATAGCTTAGTTATAGTATTATATAATCTATTATAATAATCTTAGGTATAGTATACTACTAGAATTATAGTTATACCTAAATTATTACCTTACCGTCTATAGAATCTAGCTAAAGAATAAAAGATAGTACTCTAGTAATAATAAGACGTTTATAGATATAGATAAATTAGTATTATAATAGGATAAGAAGTTATAATAGAATAAGAAGTTATAATAGGATAAGTAGTTATAATAGAATAAGGAGTTATAATAGGATAGGGAGTTATAATAGAATACTATATTATAATAGTATAATACGTTGCAGTAGTTCTAAATTTAAAAAAGTTCCTTTATTATATGCTTATAGTTGCCCTGCCTGCGTATATTTACTAAGTTAATACCGCATTCAACTAAGTATAAGGTGCTAGGATAGCGCCTTAACTGCTTTCTTATATTGCTGTTACTACAATACCGCGTTGTGAAGATCTGCTGTTGAGCATCGATATCACTTGTAAAACAATAAAGTCTGTCATAGGGACTCTTTTAAGTTCCCTACCTGTTTATCTCGTAAGTTATATCTTTTTTCGAAGTTATTCAATATGAATTGTACCCGAAGTAGCGCTAATGTCTGCTCAGAATCACTAGGTAATTTAGAGATCTACTTGAGAACTTGTAAAACCTATTTACTCATACACTATCCAGAGACGGCATATACTGGTACCAGGGACAGTCGCTGTATAGAGTTCTCTTTAGCAAAGAGTTTAAGCTCGGCCGACCAAGATTATCGCAGGTAGTATTAGGTGACGACACCGAATTCGATCTGCACTTCCTCGCTAGGATTACTGATAGCGACTATTTGAATGTTACGGATTTATGCAAGGCCCTGCTACATGCTATACGTGACCAAGGCACCAGCCTACTAGCGCCTTTGTTGCTTCTTCTTGTTGCTTTGGGTGACACGCGATTATGATGTCGTCTACGGAGCAGAAGATGATCAATCCATCCTTGGATACACAGCATTGCTCTTGTGGCACTTGTTGGAATCCGGTTTGGACCAAGTTTGCTGTGAACTGTTTCTGCTAGAGTAGTGGCGAGATACAGAGGCCGTATAGTGCCTGCCATGAAGGCTGCTGCTCATGGGATAGTCTTTGACGTGGCATAGCCAGATAAGTTTGTCTTGCTGTTATTGTTCACATCTTTTTGAAAAAGAAAGGCTACCAGCGAAGTAGTTGGTAGTGGCGTCGGATATGCCTCTATGAATTTCCTCTTGGGGTTAGATGGACTCTAGTATATACTTCCGTTCGATCGTTAAGTACCTATATTTGATAGCGACTCGTTCAACTCATGGAGGAACATGCTGCTCCGACACCTGACAATACGACCCGTGTCACTCGTTACTAACCACTATGTTATGGAATTTAACCTCTCTACGTCTCTAATGCCTAGAACCTTAAGGCGCTAGACGAGTATTAGACTTACGTAGAATCTGGATAGTGAACGATGCGCACGCTAAAAGCCAAGAGTAATACAAACTTAGATATCACATATGCAAAGCCTTAGGGAAGAGACGGTAGATTGAAGAAGTTTTGTGTAACTCCTGGTGGTGGCTGAACCTCGCCAGCGTTTTCCTCTCGCAGCGAGGGGCCAAAAGGCAGCAGTATACCCAGAATAATGAGAAAGATGTGTTAAAGTTTGAAAAGACTAGCAAAATATTGTGATAGACCACTTAACATAAGTACCCGCTGAAGGAAAAGCGACATTTTCACTCACTCATTTTCCTTACGGCTTGGCGATTGAGCTGTCAAATAGTTCAGGTCGCCAGAACAGCAGAATCACCCGTAGCGTAGCATGAACGGTGGTTATGGGATAAGGTTTGAATAGTGCAAGAGGGTGACCAAGGATTGGCCTGCTAATGCGTGTTCTGCAGATAACCTTTTGACATCTACAGGGTGTACGCACAGTGGCTCGCATCCCTGTAGCATATGGTAAAATATAAACCAATAGAAGAACTAGTAACTGCTGATCAACCCGTAGTGATTCGTCCAAAACAACATTCACGCTACAGGGAAGCGACCCGACGTGAGGAGACCCTATAGCGCAATGCCCCCAGTACTCCGGCACCGAGTCATTCTTTCCCCGTCAACTCTAAATACTCAACCCCGCATATTTCCCCACAAATTCTTTCCAGCCCGTTCTCATCCCCAACTGTCCACCGAAGCGGTGGAAAAATGCACTGTGCACCTAGCGCCGTTTTTCGCACTGTAGGCTGCGCGGACAAGTGCTGAATGATTATTGACGCTTGTGCCCACCCTGCAAGTCTCTTGCACCGCATGAAAACTCTAGAGCCTTTGCAAGGGCACGCAGGGTTGTTTCAGTTTTCGTAGGCTCCAGAGTCCGCTATCGGTCAAGGCAAATGGGGAAAATCTATTGGACGCCATTTAAATCCATGGCTTGCAGTTTGCACACTAGGGAGACAGCTGATGAGCGAAGAATCTTGATTAGCGTTGGATGCGCCATTCGTTCCACGTCACAGAAGTTTCTTGGCCGAATCGGAAGCGTAGCCGATTTTAAGGCTGTAAGCATTTCTTGGATGGCGCAAAAAAGTATAACATTTTAGCGCGTATATCTAAAAGGCTAGAAAGCGTTTGGAGAATTATGTGTGGTGTTGAAGAGAATGCTTTTTACAGTTAAGTAAGTGGTATCAGTTCGTGAGACAGTTGGAGCGGAATGTTACCTAACGCTACGCGGAATTCCCTAGGCGCCACGTAATCTCCTTGGCTGACCCAGACGCATGGCTGCACGCCACCTTGGAACGCTGGCCTCGATCAACGCATGTGTGTTAGATGCTGTGCGCTTTAACGTTATCCAGACAGCGGTCATGAGCTGATGCTTGGATATCACAATTGTTCCGCGGACCCTAAGTGCGATTCCGCGGTCGGATCACATGCTTCAAGGTGCGTGATTAGATGATCCAGTGAAAAAAGAAAGGAGTCGAGGCCAGCTGAGGATGCGTCCAGGTGGAATAGTAGGCTCAGGCCACTATTTATGAGAATTTTGTTTTGCAGTGCCTGGGAAGTTCCGCTTAGAGACAAAATGAGTTGCTGAATGTGGAGCTGTGCAGTCGTTCATATGCACATAAAGCAATTTAAACTGCACTATTCCCAAGATCCCAACCGGCCAGATGCTATTTTAGAAGCTGTTTCATTTTCAATAGACAATAGTCTTCATACAATCTGTAAGGACTTCTTATGTCAAACTCGAACTCTCCGGCAGCTAGCACCAGCGATGCTGCAACCTTTCTGATTCCGGGTAGCATCCTCCTGGGAATTGCTATCCTAACTTCCGTTGCCCGCTTCTACTTTCGATACCGCCCCGAATGGCTTCTCAGATGGGATGATTATGTTCTCGCATTTTCGTTAGTAAGTCGAAATAAATACGATCCTAGCAGTATCTTCAACTTCTGATCCACTACCCAGCTATTCACCGTTGCTTGGTTTGCACTCATTATCGTGCTTTATTTATACGGCCGCGTTATTGTGGACCCCAAAAAAGCATCAATTATGGGTCCCTTGATGATTGCTTGTAGCATCTTTTGGACATGGGCATTGAATATGATCAGAGTTTCAATGTGCCTGTTAATTCTACGGCTGAGAGACTCGAGACGATGGAAATGGTCATTATGGAGCATGATTGCCGCCCACATCGCGATGATCATTTCCGCAACCTCGCTCAACCTTGCCTACTGTCGTCCGATAAGTGCAGTATGGGAGGCCAACCCAGATGCCGTGTGCTTGAAACCATGGCAGATGCGAGTATACGGGTACACGTACCATAGTAAGTAGAAGAAAGACGCCTAAACGATGTTCTCTTTGTTGACATTTTACAGTCTTTAACATTGCTTTCGACCTTATTATCTCGCTAATTCCTCTCGCATTTATAATGAAAATGCATCGACCGATAAGAGAGAAAATCCTCATAGGCTTTCTTATGGCGACAGGCCTCTTAGCCACTATCTTTGCAGCCTTGAGGCTCTTCATATTTCTAGGGAATTTTGAGGATCAGGGTATGGTCCGGATAGCGGTAAAAGGCGACTTATTGTGTGGCTTGGAGTTGATGGTAGCCACCATTGCTGCCTCATTGCCCTGCCTCAAAGCACCGACGCAGCGAGTCTTGCACCACTTTGGTGCCCTTCACTCGTCATCCACTATCGTTTGTGTTGAGCAGATGTCCTTTGATAGCCATTTTAGGCATCAGGTTGAGGAGCTACCTCTTGAGCACCTTGGCGGCAGTCCTAATCGGCCTCAAAAACCTAGCCGTGCAGGCATCTAGCTAGTGTGAAGAAAATGGACGGATAGATCAGTCGATCTGGATTGAAAACGATACTTAACGTGGTTGATAAGTGAGTGACGCAGACAAGCGAGTGACGCACTTTTGCCAAGACCCAACCAAACTTCAAGCACACCGTAATGCCTCAACCTAACAACGTGAAAAAGATCTCAAACAAAGTAGATATACCGTGTCCGTGCGTCAAATGCGCAGCATAATTAAATGCGCAACCTAATAACACTAAAAGATTATTAAAATAAGATTATAGAGCTACACACAATAGCTAATATTATAATATTTTATAGTATTATAGTAATTAGATACTTATAATTAATTTATGCTACTTATATTTATCTAGTAACTTAATACTATAGCTATAGTAGGTAGTTACTAGTACTAGTACTAATATAGTCTCTAATAACTCCTCGTAATCTATAGTAGTAATAACGTATTTTTAATACTTATTACTCTTACTAGATTCTTTTAAAGCCTTATACTTACTATTTTAGGCTTATTAGATAGCTTTTTTAGAGTTATAACCTACTTTTTTACGCTTCTTTTTAGCTATCTTTTTAGCCTTCTTCTTCTTATACTCTTTCTTCTTTTCTTACTCTACCTACTTCTTCTAATCCTTTTAAAGCCTAGATAACTTAGACTACTTTTTTAGCTTAGCTTTATTAGCTTTTTAAATTTATAATTAATTCTTTTTATAGTCTTATTTAGCCTTACGCTCCTTAGCTTAGTAAAGTTTCCTTAGTAACTAGAAAATAGCTTCTCTATAATAGGTATTCTAATTAGTTTAGAGATCTAAGAGGTAGCTCTTCTTCTTTTACTTCTTTTTTATTATTAGAGCCTTCTTAAGTCCTTTAATCTTATACTAGAGTATCTTATTTTATATTAAGATATAATAAAGTAACCTATTAAGCTTCTTTATCTTCTTACTTCTTTTATTCTTTATTATTTTATAGATTAGTAACTTAATCTTAACCTAATCTAATCTACTAAGTACTAATAATAAGATCTTATCTAAACTAGGTGCCTTAAAAGTACTATAGTTAAATCTTTTAAGTATAGAGGTTAGATTAGGTAGCTAGATCTCTATAGCTATAAAGGACTTTTAGATAGTATTTTACTAGAAAGATAATATCTAGGCTCTCTAAAAAAGAGAAAAGAAGTCTTCTTTTTTAACTAATAATAGCCTCTAGCTACTATTAAGGTAGTTAGATAACTTCTTTAAGTACGTAGTTAAAAGAGGTTTAAATATTATAATATCTAATAGCTAAAGAGTATAGATTAAATAAGAGAGAAAGATAGTAATTAGAATCTTATTTTAGTTATAAAACTCTAGAAACTCTAGAGTTATATAAGATCTATAGCTATCTAGAAGTAGTAATTAGTAGAAGAAGTAACTTTTAGACTTAGTAAATTAATTAAATATCTATTTAAGCTAGGAAACCTCTATTTTATTATTTATCTAGCCTAATAGAGATAATATAATAAATACTAAGTAGTCTTCTTTCTTAATATTCTATACCTAGCTTAATTAAAGACTCTCTAAGGTACTCTAGTAGATAAGACTTAGAGGTAAAGCTAATCTATTAGTATAAATATAAGCTAGAAGAGTTATCTATTTATATAATCTATTCTATAGGCTTATAGTTATCTTCTTTCTATTCTATATTCTTTTACTAAATACTCTTTTTAATCTACTAGTTATTTCTATAAGAAACCTCTTTTTATCTATATTATAGATATTCTCTAGCTTAATTCTATATTTATTAATCTTCTAGTATATTAAGGTAAAGTATTTAGTATATTTATTCTCTAAATTAGCTTAGTAAAGCTAGCGATCTATACCTATCTACTAGTATAGGATTAGATAATTAGTATATTAGTTAAGAAATTAGGTAACCTAGCTTTTACTAACACTTCTTTTAGTAATAGTTATAGTAAAATTATATATTATTACTTATATAGATAGTATATATTACTTAGTAAGCCTCTAAATATACTATATAAGCTCTATTTCTTATTATAGATAGAGTATTACGTATAATATTATATAAGGCTAAGTTTAGCCTTTATACCTCTTAATTAGTATTAATTATATAATACTAAACTCTTTTATAACTTAGTTATAACTAAAATCTTCGCTAGAATTATAAGATTTAATAGCTTTAATTATAGCCTAGATTAGGTCTATATTAGTAGAGATTTTAGGTATTAAGTAAAGGTAATTTTTATAGTAGAGTTACGTATTTAATTATACTACGTATTTAATATATAGATATAGTATAGCTTATAATATAGGCTATCTAATAAGATATAATACTAATAATATAATATATTATAGCTAACTATAGCGTCTCTAAAGTAATACTATAAAGATAACTAAATATATTTAATAAGTAAGTAGAACTTTTAAGTAAGTAGAACCTTTTTACTAAGACTATACTAAAACTATAACTATATATAATAGTGTAGCACTATATAGAACTATAATTAGAAATTATAATAGACTATTCTACTTAGAATCTATTACTATATCTTACTTATAGGTATATAAGTTATAACTAGTCTTACTATAGTATCTATAGCGCCTTTAAGTTAATTTACCTACTTTAATATATACTCTCTTCTTTATCTTCTTTCTATTACTATATACTCTAAACTTCTTTAGAGTTATTAAGCGTACGCTTTTATTAACTATAAGAGTCTCTTTCTACTATATCTACTTTCTTTTATTATTTTATAAGTAATATTAATACCTAATAGTAGATCTTTATAATATAGTATTATAGTAATAGTAATATAAGAAAGTAGTTAAGGCGCTTTCTTAGTATCTTATACTTAGTTAAATATACTATTAACTTAGTAAATATATATAGGTAGAGTAGTTATAAGTATATAATAAAGAAACTTTTTTAAATTTAGAATTACTATAATATATTATTCTATTATAATATCTTATTCTATTATAACTTATTATCTTATTATAACTTCTTATTCTATTATAACTTCTTATTCTATTATAATACTAATTTATCTATATCTATAAATACCTTATTCTCTTAAGGATAGAGACTAATATATTTTTTAATAATCTTTTTTATTAAAATACTCCTACTACATAATAAAAACTTTATTTAAATAACTATTATAAACGCTAATTACTAACTACCTATATAATATTATATTGCTAAGACTTAATAGCTACTAGTAGGTAGCGAAAATTAACTATAATAACTATAATAACTATAATAACTATAATAATATCTACGCCTATAGCTATAAAGCTATAATAAGACTAAGCTATTATAATATAGTAGAGATAGCTATCTTAATACTATCTTCTCTATATAGATCTAACCTAATATCTAATACTTAATACCTAATACTAATATTAATACTAATACTAATACTAATAACGTGTTTTACAAGCGAGCCGTCCTTACAAGCGAGCCGTCCACCCCACCAACTTTTGCATCTTCAAAGTGACGCATCTTAACAACGCGAT
>JAXRVH010000096.1:0-29879 GCA_034640345.1 Drechslera avenae | reverse complement strand
AGTACTAAGTTCTATTTATATCTAGTATTAAGCTAGCTAGTACTTAAAATACTTAGTATAGAATTTCTACTAGTACTTATTATTAGTATAGAAACGCTATTTAAGCACCTTTTAGAAGCTTTTCTAATCCTTATCTTATAGAGCCTTCTTATACTTATCTAAGACTTAGATAATTACTCTTTACTTTAGATTATAATAAGCTATAAGCTAATTAATTATTATCTTTCTAGTAAACTTATAGTATTTAGCTATTTTCTTAAAACGCTCTAAGAATATAGTAATATTTTTCCTATTAAAGATTAGAATACTCTTAGAAGGATATAGTAGAAGCTAAGAGGTATAAACTAGCGTATTACTTCTACTAGTAGTATTTAACTAGGTAAGAGAGGCTACTATTATCTAAAGAACCTTTACTATATCTAAATTATAAGTACTATACACTACTATAGACTATTTAGACTTACTTAGAGTTAGAATTTATAGTAAGGCTACTATTTCTAGGATTAGCTATATAATAGATAGTATATTTACTATATTAATATTATAATTAGGTATTCTTATAATAGAGTTTCTATTTTTCTAAGAAGTTATTAGTAGAGAGATTTCTAGGCTAAAAGAAAGAAATTCTTATAAATCTAAGGCTTATTTAGATACGCTTAGTTAAGGTTATTTCTTTACTTATTTTTCTAACTTATTGCTACTTTAACTATTACTTATACGCGTAAAGCTAATAGCTAAGTTTATATAAAAGACTAAGGTAATAGTTATAAAAGTTATAAATAATAATACTCCTATCTCTATACTAAGTATTATTCTACTTTTTTCTTTTCTTAGAAGTATAATTAGTAATTCTTTTATCTAGTTATTTACTATCTTCTCTACCTCTTCTAAGTCTCTTTCTAATAGTTCTATATATCTAATAATATTCGCTACTTTATCTAGTATATAGTTACTTTACTAACTACCTATTATTTACTACTAATTCGCTTTTAGTTATACTATAGGTACTATATAAATAGTCCTAGTCTTTATACTTACCTAATTTATCTTTAGGTATCTCTCTAATTTCTACTAATTCTACTATTAAGTTTAGAGGTTTTCTATACTCTCTATAACTCTTCTAATCTATATTTATACTATTATTTCTCTTTTTTCTTATTAGAAGTTTTTATTATACTTCGCTATTTTTCCTATCTCTATTCTATCTAACTATCTTTTAGTTCGCTCTATTACCTAGGTATCTATACTATAAGGCTCTCTTAGCTATTTTCTATAGGTAACTTATTTTATAAATATATCTTATATTTCTCCTAGTATCTCTTACTACTACCTTATAATATAGTTATATAAAGAGTCTTTAGCTCTCTTCTTCTTCTTATTATATTCTAAACTTTCTAGATATTACTATTACAAAAGCTTATTAGAAGGTATATATTAGGTGCGCTTAGCTCTTCTAAGAAGGAGAGCTAGAAGTTAAGTTCTTTAATTAGTTACTATATATAGTAGTAAGATTCTATAGAAACGTATACTTAATATAGTATTTAAGATAGTATTATTTTTTTATATATTAGTTATTATTATCTAAGTAATATTTATTATAACCTCTTTATCGCGATTCTATTTACCTCGCCTATCTAAGTGCCCTTTAGCCTATACCTTATACCTAATCTCTATATCTCTATTTACTCTACTACACTATTACCTACTATATCTTATTAGTAAGTATCTCTCTAACTACTACTACTATACTACTAACTTAAAAGCTATATTATAATTTAATAGTAAGAAAGCTATTCTTATCTTCTTACTATCTACTCTAGTACCTAGCCTAGCTATTCTATAACTAGCTACTAACTCTTATAATTATACTATCTTACTACTATAAAGTACTACTATTCTATATACTATCTCTAATCTTCTATTTAGTAATCTAGAGTATATCTATAATAATCTACTATATAGAGATATTAAAGTCTAGGCTACTAGTAGAGAGGTTATAGCGTAGCTAGATAGCTAAGAAGCTTACTAAGTACTATAACTTAGGTAGTCTATTCTTCTCTTAATAATCTAGATAAATAGTAGTAGTAGTAATAGTAAACTTATAGAGTTTACTATTAAAAAGTAATAAAGTCTCTTATACTAGGTTATAGTAAAAAGAGGTATAAAGGTTATTATCTCTTAAGGATAGAGACTAATATATTTTTTAATAATCTTTTTTATTAAAATACTCCTACTATGTAATATAAACTTTATTTAAATAACTATTATAAACGCTAATTACTAACTACCTACGTAACGTTATGTTGCTAAGACTTGATAGCTACTAGTAGGTAGCGAAAATTGACTATAACAACTATAATAACTATAACAACTATAATAATATCTACGCCTATAGCTATAAAGCTACAATATAACTAAGCTATTACAATATAGTAGAGATAGCTATCTTAATGCTATCTTCTCTACGTAGACCTAACCTAATATCTAATACTTAATACCTAATACTAATATTAATACTAATGCTAATACTAATACTAATATTAATATTAATACTATCCTCCCCTTACTAGCTATTACTATTACTATCGCTATAAGCTGTTGCTATTGCTATTATTGTAGTCGTAGTCGTTATTACTATTACTATTACTATAAACTATTACTGTTGCTATTATTATAGTCGTTATAGTCGTCGACTAATACTATCTACGCTAATCTATACGTTCGAGCAATCTCCGCTATAAAAAGAAGATCTACTAGCAACTTATAATATTCTTTATAATTAATAAGGTCGTCTAGAAACCTCTTATAATAGGATTAGATAGAGAGATACTCCTTAAGTACTATACTTAAGTTAGTTAACTCCTGCAGCTAGTTCTTAATAAAAAGTTTCGCACTAGCTAATAAGCCTATCTATAGCGAAAGGTAGTAGGCTATTGTATATAGAGTGACTAGGAGCAGCCTTATCTTCTATAGTTTAGTAGTATTCTTTTTATTCTTTAAACTAAGCAGGCGTTCTTGCATATATAAGAGATAGAACTTAGGAAGGACATATAATAGTAGACTAAGGCGACGTAGTAGTTTATTAAGATAGACTACGTAGGTAGTATAGAGTTCGCTATTATTAATAATCTTAATAAGCCTAGTGCCGTCCTTATATATAGCCCTATCTAAGATATCGTATATTACGTCTATAATAATAGCTAGGCGTGATATAATCGATTAGATGTTAGATATTAAGAGAGTTCTAAGATAGAAGAAGATTATAGTATACAAAGAAATAAGTAGAAGTAAACTAGAAGCTTTATAAAAATTTTTCTAGACCCTTTATAGAGTTAAACTATATAACTTTAATATCCTCTACTATAGCTTATCTATTACGCAATTGTATCCTAAATACTAGGTCTTATCTATAGCTTATCTACAGCTTATCTATAGTTTGTCTATAGCTTGTCTATAGCTCGTCTATAGCTCGTTTAAAGCTTATGCATAGCTTAGTTACAGCATTACGCAATCTATTATAATAATCTTAGGTGCAGTATACTACTAGAATTATAGTTATACCTAAATTATTACCTTACTACCTATAGGATCTAGCTAAAGGACGAAAGATAGCACTCTAGCGACGATAAGGCGTTTGTAGATATAGATAAATCGGCGTTATAATAGAATAAGAAGTTATAATAGGATAAGGAGTTGCAATAGAATAAGAAGTTATAATAGAATAAGTAGTTATAATAGGATAAGAAGTTATAATAGGATAAGACGTTGCAATAGGACAATATATTATAATAGTATAATACGTTGTAGTAGTTCTAAATTTAAAAAAGTTCCTTTATTATACGCTTATAGCTACCCTACCTATGTATATTTACTAAGTTAATACCGCATTTAACTAAGTATAAGGTGCTAGGATAGCGCCTTAACTACTTTCTTATATTACTATTACTATAATACCGCGTTGTAAAGATCTACTATTAAGCATCGATATTACTTATAAAACAATAAAGGTTATTATAACTAGAGAGAAGTAGGCGTTTAAGAAGAAGTTATTTAGTAAAAGAAATAAGATATAGATATTATTAGTACTATATTATCTTATAGATAGGCTTAGAGTTATAATTAAGTAAGAAGTAAGAGATAGAAAGTAAAAGATAAGAGATAGAATACTAGAGATAGAATACTAGAGGTAGAATACTAAAGATAGAATATTAAAGGTAGAATATTAGAGGCGATAGTAGTTTTTTTATTAGTTTTCTAGTAGGTAGTTAGTTACTAGATAAGTACTACTTATTAGTATTATCTAGTATTAAATTAAGAAAGTTTATAAAATAGGTTACTATAAGATAATCTCTTCTCTATCTAGAAGAGAGCTAGTATAAGTAGTATAAGATTCTTACTAATAAAGAGTATTATATAGAGAATTACTCTATATATAAGAAATCTAGACTTTAGAAAAACTAGAAGGCTACTTTATAAGAAGAACTAATACCTTATAAATATATTTATTAGTTATTCTACTATAAGAATTATTATAGAATATACTATAATACTAAGTATAGTATAGGCTACTTTCTAAGAAAATATTCTAGAAAATAAGGCTAGTTAAAAAACTAGAATACTACTAGAGATAGAGTTACGCTAGTATAGATAGTCTTAAAATAACTCTTTATAATATATAGAACCTAGAACTATAGAGTCTTAGATTAAGAGTAGAGGTTAATATATATAGATATAGAATTATAGTACTCTTAAGAATAGAGACTAATATATTTTTTAATAATCTTTCTTATTAAAATACTTCTACTATATAATATAAACTTTATTTAAATAACTATTATAAATACTAATTACTAACTATCTACGTAATATTATATTACTAAGACTTAATAGCTACTAGTAGGTAGTAAAAATTAACTATAATAACTATAATAACTATAATAACTATAATAATATCTATACCTATAATAACTTTAATAATATTTACACCTATAGCTATAAAGCTATAATATAACTAAGCTATTATAATATAGTAGAGATAACTATCTTAAAACTATCTTCTCTATATAGATCTAACCTAATATCTAATACTTAATACCTAATACTAATATTAATACTATTCTCTTCTTACTAGCTATTACTATTACTATTACTATTACTATTACTATTATTACTATTATTACTATTATTAACTAATACTATCTACTTATTACCTATTAGTATATTACTATCTACTTTAATACTTACCTCTACGCCTATCTCTACGCCTACCTCTACGCCTACCTCTATACCTACCTACGCTAGTATAAATATTTAAGTAACCTCTACTATAATAAGAAGATAGCTTAGTATCTTATAATATCTATAGTCTATAAAGGTTATCTAGAAACTACTTATAGTAGAGTTAAATAGAGTAATACTTCTTAAGTACTCTACTTAAGACTATTAACTTATCTAGCTAATTCTAGATAAATATTATTATATTAGCTAATAAGTCTATCTATAGCTATAGATAGTAGGCTATAGTATATAAAATAACTAGAAGAAGCCTTATATTCTATAGTTTACTAGTATTATATCTATTACTTAAACTAAGAAGATATTCTTATATATATAAGAGATAGTAGTATAGAAAGATATAGTATAGACTAAGGTGATATAGTAGTATATTAAGATAGATAGTATAGTAACTAGAAAGAATACTATTATTATATATAGCTCTATCTAGTATAAGAGTATAGTTTACTATAGGTAAGTTAATAGCTAGATATAGTAATATAATTAATATTCTATATTAAGAGAGAGAAATAAGTTCTAAAGTACTTCTAACTAGAGAAATAGACTAGCCTAAATAACTTATCTAAGATAGAAGAAGATTATAATATATAAAGAAATAAGTAGAAGTATTACTAGCTAGAAGCTTTATAGTATTACTACTATAATAGTATTATTATTTTTACTCTATTACGTATTACTCTATTATACTATAATAGAGTCTCTTTAAGAAGTAATTATATAGAGTTTAACCTTTAATATCTATATATAATTAGTATTATAATTACTAGATTTATAGCTTAATTATAGCGCTTCTATAGTACTATATAATTATATATCTACTACTAGACCTTATCTATAGCTTAACTATAGCGCTTCTATAGTATTATATAATTTATTATAAAAATCTCTAGTATAGCTATAAGCTACTACTAAGATTATAGTTATACCTAGAATTATTACGTCGCCGCCTATAGAGTCCGCCTAAATAATAATAGCGTTCTAATAATAATAAGATATATATAGATATAGAAAAATTAGTTAGATTAAGACTTAACTATTAAGTTAAACTTAAAGTATACTAACGTAGTTTATAAGCGAGCGAGCACTCTAAGCGAGCGAGTACCTCTCTACTAGCGCGTTAATATTAACACGTTATTATAGTCTTTTATTATAGTTAATAAACTATTATAATATACTAAATTAATTTTTAGAATTACTACTATTACTTACACTATCTATCTTAACTACGTAGATATAAGCGTTATATCTAGTCTACTTATAACGCCTATACTACCTCTCTTCTTATACTCTCTTTAACGCACTCTTACTATTACTATAACTACTACCCGCCTATTTAGCTAATACTTCTTATACTTTACCTATAGTAAGAGTCTTCTCTATCTATACGTATTATTACTTATAGCTCTTATACTTATTTACTATATTAAGAGCCTCTTAAAGAGTACTTATCTTCTTGCGTAGTAACACTATTTTATACGCTATCTACTATACGCCTTTACTTAGCTATATAACCTTTTTATTAAGTAAACTTATAGAAAACCTAGAGTAATTTCTTACTCTTTATTAAATAAGAGTACTTTAAGCCTTAACTTTATAGGCGTTACGTAGTGTCTTCGCCTCCTAAGCGTCTACCTATTATAGTAATTAGGTTAGCGTCTATAACACTATATTAAGCTTTAATAGTATAGCCTATAGATTATATAGAACTAGACTAGCACCTCTAAAGCCTACCTATATATTCTCTTTTATAAAAGTCCGCTTAAAAGCTACTTTAAAGGCTAGTAGAAAAGTCTTCTTACTAATATAGTAGGTATAGTTATATACTAAGCCTAAGATTATATTACTATACGCGCGCTTTAATAGCAAAAAGTAAGCGATATTAAGAGGCTATAGAAGGTGCGAAGAGTAGGTAAGTATATAGAGAAGGATAATATTCCTTTCCTTATAGTAATCTTAAAAATTAATTAAGTAATAGCTCTTATAGCTATTAATAATTAGTAGTTAGTACCTACTAATAGTATAGTGTCTTATATACTCCTTAAAGTAATCTAACTAGGTAAGCCTAAGCTAATTATTTGTCTAGCTGTTAGGGCTAACCTTAAGAACTTAATTAGAAAGCAAATTTTTAAACTAGACGTTAATAAGCACCTTGCCCGCAAAGATAATAAAGAGAGGTATCTAGCGACCTAATACGCCTACGCCTTAGATTATAGTAATCTACTTATAGTTACCTAGTTATATCTACTTCTTTTTCCTATATCTCTCTAAGACTATAATAATTATCTATAATAAAATCTTACCTATTATAAAGCTAGTTTTATTAAAGTTATAGATATTATTATCTATAATCCTCTACCTCTTCTTTATAGACTTAACTAGGTCGAACTAGCGCTAGATAGCTACTAGGTCCTTATAGGCAGCTCGCTAGTAATTATAAGGACAGCTCTAGCGCGTATAGAGCTTAGAAGTTCGCTTAACAAAGTTATTAACCTAGTTCTTACTAATAGGGTTACTCTCCTACTTATATAATAGTTTATTAGCTATTACTTAAATATTAGCCTTTATAGGCGCAAATCCTCGCGTAGACTCTTTAAGGATACGCTTAACTACAGCCTCCTCTTCTAGCTTATTTAGGCGCTTTAAGTTCGCTTCGCAGTCGCGTTAGGAGCGTCTTCTAGCGTGTTAATAAGATAAAGTTGTTTAGAGAATATTATAGACTTTAGCAGCGCGCTTTACACTTTAAACACGTTAGGAATTAATATTAAAAAGAGTAAGTTAGAAATCTAATTAATTATAGATTATTTAAGACCTACGTAGTTAAGACATAACACGTTATTATATTAACGTCAACGCGCTAGTAGAGAGGTGCTCGCTCGCTTAGGGTGCTCGCTCGCTTATAAACCACGTTAATAGAATAAGATATTATAATAGAATAAAGAGTTATAATAGAATAAGGTATTATAATAGTATAAGGTATTATAATAGTTCTAAATTTAAAAAAGTTTCTTTATTATACGCTTATAGCTACCCTACCTACGTATATTTACTAAGTAAATACTATATTTAACTAAGTATAAGGTGCTAGGATAGCGTCTTAACTACTTTCTTATATTACTATTACTATAATACCGCGTTATAAAAATCTACTATTAAGTATTAATATTACTTGTAAAACAATATCTAATTATTACTTAGACTAATAAACCTCTAAATTATTAGTAAAAGGTTATTCTAAGCTATACTCTAAATAACTCTTAGCTACTTAGTAGTCTATAGTTCTCTCCTCTATTAAATATAACTCTAGTATACCTATATAATTACTTCTTAAGCGTAGCCCCTTACATAAACTATAAGTTTAGTGTTCAACTTTTTTTTACTAAGAAGAATTAATGTCTACAGCGCTAACCCAAAGAGGGTACTATAGACAAAAATTCGATAGATCGCGACCAAGTCCAACGCTCAAAACCAACCAGATTTTCTCTTTCACTTTAATGCTATTTGGGATCAAGCAGAAGAGTTTCTACTCCGGCAATTTAGTGAGTATTTCAGTCGTCACAGAGCTAGCATTTAGCTAATATATGATAGGCTTCTCGTTGCTGAAGATAGTACGCGAAATTCCGAAACCCTTGACCTTTCACTTCAAAGAAAGGCGGGGCCGAAGGGTAAGAGAGAACTATCTCTCCACGATAGGTGCGTTGAAAGATCCCAGCCTCTTGGGAGATACTTTGAGTCATCGTTTAACCTCTTATACGTTCCACAAAGCCTAAGGCCTACTCTACTCAACTCAATTCGCACAGCCTGCCCTCGTTGTTATGGAGATAGCTGAATTTCAACACCTCCAAGTTTGAGGATTGGTACAGCATGATGCGTGTTATGCAGGACACTCACTTGGTGAGTATTCTGCGCTTCGCTGTCTCACAACGCTCATGAGTTTCAAAGCACTCCTGAATCTCGTATTTCACTGGGCGTTCACGATGCAGAATGCTCTGGCCAGAAACGAAGATGGGGAAACGGGCTACTTGTCATGCTATACTACATAGAAAGGTGCTAAATTACGAAATACACAACTAGAACTATCCCTTGCTGTTTTTAACGATTACTCTAACGCCCTTACTATCTAACCGAGGAAGAGGCAGAAGGAACGCGCACACTGGGTCCACATCAGAGGCATCTGTATCGTGAAGTCTGATTTCTGGACTCCATGGACTAAACAGCGCAGCCATAACCATCGATATCTCAGTATATGCAAGACTGCGCGGCATTAGGGTCGCGAGGAAAGCGCAAGTGGAGAGTGACCTACTTGGGAGCGAGACACCTTCGAGATCCCCTCGAGAAAGGCACGTAGTTCCTGTCCATTCTAGGGTCGACATCACCCAGCCAACGTTCGGGCAAGAATTCCCTTGGGTTCTCATAAACCGTTTCGTCCATATGCATGAAATAAGCGGACATTCCGACGGGTGTCTGCAGTATTTTCAGTACGATGCGCTCTCGACGTTTATAGCACTAGCTAGAAACATACTTTGGGTGGAATTATCCAGCCATTGAACTCGAGAGCTACATATGGCGAGACACGTGGCAGCCGATGCATCAATCCATGACTGAGACTGAGTTTTGTAAGCGTGCGATGTTTAATCGGCTGCGGGTGCGCATTGAGCATACCGTAGTCCCTCCTTGACACATGCCTGCAGATATGGCAATTTTTCCAGCTCTCGGGCTTTGGGTAAAGAGGCCTCACCCAACTCCTCCATTAGAACAGCAAACTCCCCGCGGAGTCGCTTCTCTACATCTGGCCGAAGGAGGACATTGACGACTAAATGGCTCATGCTCTGAGCAGTCGTGACAGTCCCGGCGCCCATAAGGACTTGGGCTTCCGAAGCAAGACGCTCTACGGACATGTCGCTAGTCGACAGATCACTATTAACAAGATGATCAAACAATGTTGGAGCCTTGATTGTTCCTCTCTGGTACGTCAATATCTCTCCGGTAGCTTTTCGCTGGAGCGATTTCTTAATCTCAGCCACCGACATCTAGACGTTCAGTGTTAAGCAAAGGAATCAACGGTGATCATGACTGGGGACTCACATCACGCCAATCACGGAACATCTGACTACGGGGATCAACTCGCTTCAGGATTGAGGTCGGAACAAGTCGAACGAGCCCAGGAGATCTTAGTGCACCTTCTTTAACATGCCTGTGGGGATGAATTACCTGATGATCCACGGAAAGTTCATGAAGACTGGCATGGACATAATGAGCGTATGGAACAGCTCATACCAACCCTGACTGAAGTCCTTGTCGTCCAGAAAGGTCATGCTCGGACTGTCGATGCACATAGTGGTGATGATGTCTCCAGCAAGAGCAGCAAATGCATGATCAAGTCGCAGCACAGACCCTGTGCCCTCGTAGCCACGAAGTCGATCTACTAAAGTCATGATAACAGACGCAAGTTCCGATTCAAATCGTGCGACCCCGGCTTTAGAGAAGAAGGGTTCCAGAGGCTTTCGTCGCTGCCTGTGCTGATGGTGATCTACCGTCATACCGTGGCTGTCTGCAGGGAGCAGATTAATTATATGCAATCACGCTTTTGCTTAAATGCTGGTGATACTCACTGTTGAAGTCCATTCCGTCGCCGAAGCTCGGAAGAGCTTCGGTGCATCTAACATTTCCATTGACGTAGACTTTATCGTAAAACTCGCCATCCTTGATCGAGAGTTCTGTTGGATTCACACGAACGATAGGTCCTTCAAACGTGGTCGAGGTCAAACGTCGCTCTCGAAGAGAAACCACGGGATACAATTCAACGTACCGTATTTGTGATGCATGCGCTCGATCTCGAATAGGTATGCTCCGTTCCCGAAGTAATCAAAAGCGATCTCATAAAGATAGGTGGCAGCAGCGATTCTCGGACCAGGAAATTTCGCAAGAGGGTGGCGGAAGAGGCGGTAGAATAAAATCCCAAGGAAATAGATCAAAGTGATCAATATCAAAAAGAGAAACAAAAGTTTGCCATTTGTTGTGACATCATGCGTAAAGGTTATTGCCATCTTGTTCATGGAAAATAGATTCAATTGCGTAGTGATTTCGATGAGTCCCGTCAGTAGGCCAGGAGATAATTGTCCTCACATAGATCGTGTGTCACGATTCGTTCAAATTGCCGTTTGTTTGGGGTTTTTGCTGAATTGTGTTCTGCACGTGAATTGCTATGCCTAAGCTGTCCGGGTGGAAGGAAATCCGGAAAGATTGTGGCACACGTTACCTGCAAGTCGAACAACACTCCATTGCCGAGGTCCTATGCCACCAAATTGTGTTCGATCTATTGGCCAGTTACCCCACGGCCATGTCGTAGGTCCCACCTTTGCTAGTGCATCGAGCTCAACGCACTTGACTGACGACTATGAAAACCGGAGCCATGAGTATAGTGCACCTTGCTGCGTCGCAATTCCTGACGAGGCAGACGTCATTCCTTGCTCTCAAAGTTACTTGGGTCTCTGCATTAAGCTATGTGCCTCACACTCGATGACGATAGCGCCCCCGGGCACTCGCCAAGACCTTGCTGTAGTCTCCAGTCTGTTCTGAAACTCCTCCTCTTGGCTGGATATTCGAGGCTAGCAGCAGATGCATGGCGTATCAATAGTGGCGCTTGCATAAAACCACTTCTGTCGACCGAGTTTCGGTGGGCTCAGTAGTCCATCATTCCCTCGAAATGCCGAAGAGCTCATTGAACAGGCCATGAGAGGCCCACAGTGCAAATGCCGCATACGTGATGCTGCCCTGAAGACCCTGCTCTGAACCTAGCAAGCGATGGTCCCACTAGCTCGCTCCTTTGCCACTGCCCTTGGTCACGGTTGCCACCATGCGTGTCGCGGTAAGTGTTGTTGCGCCTGTACGAACCCCAACCCCTCTCGCACCATTCTATGCACGATATGTTTCATGCCAATATATGACCACGCCACGTCAGAAAGACCCCTCAATCAACAAGCCAACGATAGTGTCAACCCGGGATCGAATGACCCAAACTTGAGACAGCTAGCAAGTCTCGTTCTTACTTAGTTGTTTGTATATTTTCCCCGCGTCGCTAGTGCGAGGCATGTTAACTTAACCTTCACATTGCCTACGTACATTTTTCTACTAGCCGCTGTAACATCTTATACCTTGCTTGTAGTTGGCCCTTACTCGTATGCCACGTAAGCGAGAGAACGGACGATGTAACGTCTGTCACTATGTGCTGAAAAACCCTGTGTGCTGAAAATGACCAATCGGATCGCAGCGGCTAGACGAAAGTCCATGATCCTTGAGATCTGATTGGTTTTTTTCGGCGCATAGGGTGTTTCGGCACACCGTGACAGACGTTATCCCGACTAGCAGTTTGTGCACCTAGGGTGGTGGACGATTACGGAAGAATACACCTCGCTAGCTCACAAAAGTATGAGACCGCGATCTCTGCATCATGTGTTGGGATCTTCTGCATCTTTTCGCTTGGCATTGTTCGGACCAAGCCTCGCAATGCTAGCCGACTACGAGAGCGAGAGAATTCTATGGGTCCGCATAAAACTCATGCTTGATAGGCAATTCTGCGGATGAGCATCATATCGAGACATTGTCAGAGTACGAGGAGGACACGATTTATTGAGGGGCCTATCTGATCTTTCCTGCTTTCACGGTCTACGCGGTCTCCTTCGCTACCCTTGTGACGTCTAGCTCTTCTGATCGACGCCGTACTTCGACCTTCAATGTAGGGTCTATCGTTTCTACCATTTCAAATGGTATAACGCGTGCCTTCTCTGCCTGGCCTGGTTGGAAACGAAAGTCGTATTTGAGCAAGAGGCATGCAATAGTTATCTTAAGCTGGTTGGCAGCGAAGAAGCGTCCAGGACATGCATGCTCGCCATGACCGAATGTTGCAAAGTCGCTAGATGTCGAGGCCAGCTGGTGCTGGTCTTCTTGGCCCGGCTGTTCGCGGAGCCGGGCAAAGCGGTCGTATTTGAAGGTATCGGGATCTTCGTACACGCTGTTGTCCCTAAGCTTGTCGTTCATGACCATGAATCGACTATTCTTTGGAAGATGTGTTCCATCGCTGAGCACGTAGCCTTTCATGACACGGCGGTGCATGCCCACTGTCAACAATCAGCCTGGTCCAGTCATGTCACGTGTCTATTTGCACCATTGTCTCTTCCCCGACCGATCAGGTTTCCACTTACCGATTGTGAAGGGGGCGAGACGTTGAACCTCCTTTAAAAAACTGTCAAGTAGCCTCATGCGATATAAGGCTAGCTTCGACCAGCCACCAGTGCTCTCCAATACTGTCGTTATCTCTTCTCGAAGTGGGGCGACGATCTCAGGCATCTCACATAGCTTGACAACTGCTTTGGATAGGTTGTCTGTCGAACTATGGATAGCGGCAATTGAGAGGGCCAACTGGCCTCCAACATAGTCCACCTGTCGACCACGAGCAATCTCCACCATCCATCCAATAGTGTCTTCGACCTTTGGGGGCTTCTTTCCCAACTTGATCGCTTCCTCGGCGCGACGTTTACGTGCTTGTACTTCTGGGTCAATCAAGCGTCTCGCAGCCGCGGAGAATTTGCGAAGCTGTGTGCAAGCAGGCATGAAAAATTGCATGAAAGGACGAGTAAGTGGCAAGCACTGGCGCAACTCTTCCGAACCCATGAAGGAGTTCCGTGCATACTCTTTCGTAATCTGGAGCCATTCTTTGTCTCGGCAGAGGCGCTCCCCAAGGAACACCCGCGACGTCAACTGGGCGACAATGTTGAGTATGTCTTCAATGATGAAACGCTGCTGCCACTCCCTCGATTCGCCTAGATTTTCGTGCAGGGCGTGTTGGCACTCGTTGGCAAGATTTGCTGTAATCAACCCAAGACTCTGCGTCACCTTGACACGAATCACTTCTTGCGTGAACGTTGAATCTTTAAATGCTTGGCGGAATCCATCAAATCCTCTGTAGTCAGGAAAATTTTCATCTCGCAGCGCATCACGAAGGCTCATGTCGGGGTGATTGCGCAGCTCTTCCATGTATTTACTGGGCAGAATGATCCAATATCCGCTGCCGTTGGATATCTGGAACGCCCCCGACACTTCGTTCAACCCCTTGTTGACCAAGGCTCGACCGCGCCTGAACCAATTTGCGGCATGACTGGCGTCGGTCTCGGAAGGACCGTCGAGCGTGACAACAGGAAAGCCGGAGTACGGTCTTGGTCTCGATTGAAACTTGATATAAGCCGCGGTTGCCAGAACAGACACTAACAGAGTGGTCAACCAGAGAATAAAGAGACCGTCTCGTGGGAAAAGTATTTGAGCAGAGTCCATGATCCAGTTTAAAATTGACCTCTGAAGAAGGTGTCGTATTCAAAAGGGTTATAAAAGTCGGTTTGAGAAGATTCTCTTTGTGCACAACTGGTGATGCCTTGTAGTGGGATTGCATATGCAGGAATATTTCTCTTTCCTGTAGATAATCTCCTTTGATGAGGACAGACAGCAGTGACGTAGACAGAAGCAGGCATGGGACTGTGCGATCGATCAACTGTGATCACATGCATGGTTCGGAGTGATCGCGGCAGTGTCGGCGATGTTCGCGGCGCTTGATAATTAGCACACCAGCGACCATAACATCAACCCTGATCGGGCCTGACTTTCGTATTACAATTCGTTAGTAGCATGATAGCTGCCTTCCAGCCTTAATACATGACCCCATCTCAATGCGTACACTCCTCCCCCTATTTGGGTGCCTAGCGTCATTCTCCACTATCTAGCGTCTTTTTTAATTTATCCCTTCTATCTTATTTGCTATAGGCCCTTGTAGTAGGCGATGCAATGCTAGCGACTCTTACGCATACACCTACCTAGAAGGAAAATCCAGAATTGAGGCCTTATTTAGTACTTGTTATTCCTTGTAAGGAGCGCTGTAGAAGCTTATCTATTGGCTATAGCACTCGAAAAACGACGCTATGCACCCGAACAGGGGGGAGGGGGAGGAGTGTACCATGACTCCACATCCTAGGATGGGACGGTTCGGGCAACAAAAGCCACGTAGCATTTGTCATACTTGAGGGGTATTTGTATCTCCACTCATTTCGTAGATGCACTATCCTCTTCGCCGAAAACAACGCATTTCAGGCGCTCATACCTCGGTCACCAACGAATCTCTTGTCTTATTTTGGTCCAGCCCAAATGTCGCAATCCATACTCGTAATAATTGGTGCAGGCGGGATCGGCGAGGCCATTGCGCGTCGAGTTGGCCCCGGGAAAGAAGTCTTGCTAGGAGACTGGAGTAACGCGCTCCTACAAGAAGCTACGCAACGAATGAAGCGGGACGGCTTCAGAGTCACTTCTCAACATGTGGACATATCATCGCACGATTCAGTCATTCAATTCGCGGAAACAGCGCAGAGCCTGGGGCAGGTCATGCATGTCGCAATCTCCGCGGGCCTTTCGCCGGTCTCGTCGACACGAGAGACGATCCTTGCGGTCAATCTGGCTGGTACTGGCTTTTGTATTGCCGAGTTTGGCAAGCTCATAGGTCATGGGGGAACATGCGTGGTAATCTCCTCCCTTGCTGGCTATACCTTGGCACAAGATGTTCCACACGAAGTGATTCAGCATCTGGCGCGCACTAGCCCCAGCAATGTTCTCGACTTACCACTGTTACGGGAGACTGTACTGGACCAATGGTCGGCATACGGCGTGTCCAAGCGGGTCAATTATGTGCAAGCACAAGATGCTAGCTTATTGTGGGCCCGACGTGGTGCGCGCATAAACTCGATCAGCCCCGGCGCAATACAGACCCCCATGCTCAGTCTGGAATCGCAGGCCAGCAAGAAAGAGGTGGTGCAAGACTTGGCACAGAACATCCCATGCAAGAGAGTCGGGGGTAGTGGTGAAGTCGCGCATGTAGCGGCATTCTTACTGGGATGCGAGTCAAGCTTCGTTACTGGAACTGACATCCTGGTTGATGGTGGGGCACTAGCTTACCTTAGCAGAGATACTAGCTCCTAGAAAGTGCGAGACGGGGCATACCGGAACTTAGCATAATCGAATTAATGGTATGAGGCTCTGAGCAGCTTGATGTAGTCACCCAGCTCGTGTTCTGCACACACCTCTTTGCACACAATTGTCCGCTTTTGCTTGCAAACGTTGTCGACAACCCACGATGGCTTCTACACCTGCCACGATCTATTTTGGAGTTCCGGACCTCTCCTGCACACCGGAGCGGAGGGCGATTCTAACTGTGCCACCTGAGGAACATTTCCCGTCGGAAGTATTGCTCCATGATTTCAGCACTTCGTCAGAATTGATCAAAGGAGTGGACGGCTTGGATGTACAAGGCTTTACATACCTTAAGCATCATTCGAAGATTCTGGAGCTTGGAAACAGCTGGGATGATGCTCAACTCGATCGGTATTATCATGAACTTGAGGCGCTGATGTGCAAACGGCTTGGCGCTAGGAAAGCGTTTGTTATCAACACCGTTGTCCGCCGTGTGAGCACGCGGCCCGATCCTAAGACTTGGGTGGACCGCGACAGCAACATTGGAAAGGATCAGGAGTCGAGGCAATATGACAAAATCTTAGGTAATTTGAGGTTCCACACTAGTTGCTCAGGCTGACTATGGCTCGCAAAACCAGTTGCTGGCTCCCAAGGTAAAGCGGATACGGGCCCTGTAGGGAAAGCCCATATAGATCTTACTCTCCAAGGCATGAGAAACACGGTGCGGTTCGCTCGCAAAGACATTGCCGAGTGGGCTCAGGATATTCTAAGAGCAGAAGACGCTGGTCGCCCAGCTCCACGATATGCCATCTACAGTGTTTGGGTAAGTGTGAGACCGACAACATCGATCGTTTACCCCATTGCTTGGCTAAAATTACTTGAAGCGGCCACTACGTACAGTCGAGCGAGATCCCATGACGGTGTGCGATTATCGTACTGTAGATCCCGATGCGTTGATTCCAGTCCCAATTCGCTTCCCGGGCGAATTGATTGGCGAATTTACAGCCGACTCAGCCAATTTGCGGCGGCCAGCAAATGATGAGACAAACATGCAGAAATGGTTCTGGCTGCCGAAGCAAACCCCTGATGACTTACTCGTTATTAAGAATGCCGACACAAGTTCTGATCATGTAGCTGCCTGGAGTGCACACGCAGCGTGTGTGTTGCAAGAGGCTCGAGCTCCGGACGAACCACGTGAAAGTGTGGACTGTAGAGTTTTGGTTTTCTGGTAGATTGATCTATAAGATATCTTGGTTGTATTTACTTTATGAAGAACTCCTGCGGAAGCTCATAAACCGTCGCGTATTTACGGAATATTTCATCGCGGAATAGTTCTTCGTGTACATCATCTGGTAGCCCCAAACACGCCTCTGCAATATCTGTGCCATTATCATATTTCCTCCTCGGTAAGGCAACGCACCACTCTATGTTGACTTCGGGGATTCGAAAAGCAACCGGAGGACCAAATCCAAAGTCAGCCGTCTTGTACGCTCTCACTCGTGCCCAGCTCGTTCCACCAAAGTCCAATTTTCCGAATGGCATCCTGCCCCAGGACCTTTGGGTTATGTCATCGAGACTGGCAGTCCAGCGCAGCACATCCTTGAGCAACATCTCATCCGCCTGATGGATATTCGAGCGGATGGCAGCAACCACGTCTGTGAGTTTGCTCTCTTCTGTAAGCTCTAAAGCAGTCCAGGGTTGCACTCTTGCAAAAATTGCTGCGTTTCCCAGATAATTTGAGGGTATCTTCGTCCGGCGATGGTCGCTGGAGCAATATGTGATTGCCTGCATAAATGTCGATTGATTCGCATCTAGATACCGCGGAAGTCTGCGTTTTGCACGGGTTATTCCTTGCCACATGATTGCGCGAAAGCAATCTCCGGTAGAGATACCCAGATGCGGGTATTTGACCTTGGCCGCAACTTGAAGCGACAAGAGTTCCAAGTGGGAGATCCCAATCAAAGCCGTTGTGTGTTTTGCAGACTGTAACGGTGAATCCGTTGAATCCGTTGAATCCTGCAATGTTGTTTCCATAGCGGCTCCTCTTCGACTGAGGTTCTCTTCCAAGGCCTGAATGTCCTGTATGTGCTCAGAAGGCTCACTGGTCACTAGTGCTGGATCGAATACAATTTCTGTGAGAAGTCCACGACAACTAGCGGCCCAGGACCCGAACACCAAATCCAGTCCCAAGGCGCCCGTAACGAAATGATTGATAGCGGCACCTATCACTACGCCTCCCTCAATGAAGGTGACCTTGAAACCACACACTGGCAGATTCTGGTCATGCTCGGCTGACTCAGTTGAGAAGGCAACCGAGCTGAACAATTCGGTCGGAATAACAAGGTTATAGGGCAAGCAGTACGAGGCGAAATGGACTGCATTTAACTCATCGTAGGATGGAAGCTCCCGTGAGATGTTTGCAACTCCACAGACCAGTAGAGGAATGCTGTCGTCTGCGTTGTCGACCTGAACAAAGGGACGCTGGCCTACTGGATGCACGACTCGTCCAGTCAGTACAGGGAGTTGCATGGAGGTCTTCTGAAGTCCAATCTGAAGCTTCTCCACTACCGCACTGCGAGTGTCCGCGTCTTGGTCTTCCAAGGGATAAATCAGACAAGCCGGCGTCATGAAATTTCTCATGAGCAGGTCCAGATCAGATAGTGGATATGTAACAATGCCAGCGTTCGAAGTGCACGATTTTGCTGTGGTCTCCATTTTGAGCGTGATTATTGGGAATCTCTGGAAAAATTGGAGTCGACGAAGGGTTGCTTCTGGATGGACGTGGCACGAGACCAGCTGCTGTCGCATGGCAGTGATATATTTCCGACTGCTACCCGATGACACCCGCTAACGCTGCATTCATGCTTAAGTCATTGCCAAGCAACGTTGAGGAGACAATTTGCTCTATAAGGGTCGCGGAACCGAGCGCATGAGTTGCCACTTCCGGCTGCAGTCTGGGCGCATTTTGCCTAGTTAATGTGCTTGGGCACTATCTTCCCAACTTGGTCTTCATTGGTCGCCAGGATTGACTAAGATTGTTGAATCCCGAGGGCTATATGATGACATGCCGGGTGTCTTTGATTCGAAGCTGCGCAAGAGATGAGTCAATGGCCGGCACCTTCGGGTCTGAGGTCCCACGTCATCTTCTCCTGTTGCCCCACGTGCTGCTTACTTACCATCCAAAAAATCACTCACGCTTGCTAGCATTTGTTATGTCACATCGTCTATGTCTTAACATCGGACTCTCAAGGGTTTTGCCTGCCTGCTGATTTCACACATTTTTAGATTAAGTACGATCGCTGTTTGCGGATAGTAGGATAGCAGCATCGCCACAGATGCGTGTCCTGAGCTTGGCGTCTCTGTGACACTCGGCTTAGTTTCTTGCCTTGTCTCAATGGCGATGAATGATTGCAATGACGGGTGGAATATTCAGCGCGACCCACTAGCTGCTTGCATTCGAGCTTCGATAGAGAGCAATGCAACGATAGCTTGAGGCTACATCAAAGCTATCAAGGCCCTCCTCGAACCCGTCACGCAGGTCTAAAGATACTTCAAATCGCACACGAATAATTAGACTCTCCGAGTCGGACTACATTGAAGACAGCTACACGAACGACTCGAAATTACGCTACACTGGTTGTGATCCCTACTCATACATTGCCTCAATTCGGATTTCCTCCTTGCGTCGCCTCACCAGCATTTTCGCCGAAGGATCGACAACCTGATCGAAACCACTGGTTCGGATTGCAGGACAGCCGCCAGTGGCAAATTTCCAGTCATACTTGAGCAACAAGTGCGCGATGAGGATCTTAGTTTCGAGATTCACGAAAAACCGGCCCGGACAGGCGTGCTTGCCAAATCCAAAGCCCATGTGATTAACGCTGACACTGGTGAAATGTCGAGATTCGGGATGCTTGGTCGGATTGACGAAGCGATAGCCGTCAAAGCTGTCTGGATTCTCATACACTGTGGCATCTCGCATTGAATGAGCAGAAACGATGACAGATGCATCCTTGGGAATCTTCACAGCATCTTGCAAGTAGACATCATGCTGGGCGATACTTCTCATAAAAGCTTCCGCTGTTAGCAGATTCTCCCTAACCCAAATTGTTGATTGTACTGACCCATAGCAACTGGTTTTACGCGTTGAGATTCCTTCATAACACTGTCAAGAAGGGGCAGCTGCAAGATTGTGGAGGCTTTCCAGCCTTTCTCCTTCAACGCAAGTATGAGCTCATCTCGTAATGGCTGGATGTACTCAGGATATCTGACCATATCCGAGAGGAATTGACACATGAAGTCGGTTGTTGAGTGAGTTGCAGCAACGGCAACTGTAAGCTGCGCAACCACTGGATCGTAGTCTTGCCCGTCTGCTAGCTCTTCGTACCATCCGAAGGCATCTGCATCTTCAGGACGATAAGTGCCATTTTTGCTGGCTTGAGAGAGCTCCTTCTTGCGTTTCTCATAGATAGGTAAGAGTTTTGCTCTGGCACGGCTTAATAGCCGTCGGGACTTGATGGCATCTGGATGAAACCAATGGATCACAGGGACCAGAAGTTTAGGTAACTTGCGAAGCGCGGTGACACCAGTGACACTGGTCACGATATATTGCGTCGCGATTTCAAGCCATTCGTCGTCGTAGCAAAGCTCTGGTCCTTGGAGCGCACGGAAAGATGACTGGGTGAGAACTTTTAGGACAGCTTTCCCAAGAGGCACTTCGCGCCACTCTAATGGACTGCATATCAGTATGTTGATCACACCATTCGAATATTTTTTTCGTCTAGAAAGAGAAAGAGATCGCGTACCTGAATCGTTTCCCATTTGTTTTCTTAGCGCATCATCAATGGCCTCAGAGAGGTATCTCGTAGCGGGAACTGCGAGAGATATCAGCGACGCCGTCAATGGAAGAAAGACTTAATAGTTACGCACCGAAGCATCGATTGAGACGCATACTGATTACATTACGGATTAGATCACGGTGCGTGCAAAGGAATCTGTACGGTTCAAAGCCAGGAACTGCGCCAAACATCTCTTTATCAGAGAATGTGTCCGGAGAGAACTTTTCATCTGCGCGAAGACGCTCCGCATAAGAAGGGGAAAGCACGACAATGTGATCCCAACTTGCATGGAGTCGAATTACGTCTCCGCTGGCGAAGCCTTTGCGCAATAATCGGGCGCACTCATTGAGGAACTCGGTTCTTGTTGTCTCCGTGACGAAGCAGAAGTAATCTTTCTTATGCGGGGAAGGTATCTTCGTGAGATGGACGTAGTTCACCCATATCTGTCGCACCCTGGGTCCCAAGATGGCTATGAAAAGCACAGGTAGTAGTCCAAGCACAGTCCAGTGCAGTTGCATCGTCGATATGGACGTCCAGCAGTCGTCAAGCGTGCCTCCGAGCATTATGACGTTTCTTCCGATTTCTATGGAAGTGGATTTGCCTCGATCACAGCGACAACTCCGCAGCAAATAGGTAGGTCAGTAGGTGAGAAGTAGAAACACTATGGCCTGTCAAAAAAATGAGGTTGGGAAAAGGCACCAGGCGCTCAATGCTGCTCCCACATTCGACAAATTGGACGTTCAGAGTAAAGAACGTTTTCTAGCGCTGATATCATAGTACCGATATCCCTGAGCACTGCAGAAGATTGAGCTTTATCTATAGGCTAAGATACATGGAGTTACAATGCATTAGTGCTGACAGTATTACGCTAGTGTCGTAGGATCATCATCACAACGTAGAAATATATCTTACTATGTGTAATATAAGTAAAAATACCGTCAAAAGTTCTTAAAGAGAACCCTTGATGGTGTTTCTGCAGCTGTAAACCGCTGATTGTTTGCTCTTTGAGTAATGATTTCCCGTTAACTAGGTTTGCACGGTAATAGGCAGGCATCTCGCTCACATCTTGTGTAAGCATGTAGCCTGCACAGCTCGAGGGACTGCAGAAATGAGGCATAATCTAGTGCAATCGGAGACAAGGAATCAACAAGGCCAGCGACAGGGCAGGCATAATAGCGTAGAGGAAAGCCACGTCGCCTTTTCTATAGTTTGATGCATGAAATCGGTCCGATGTCTTTTGTAAGCATGTAACCTGCACAGCGCAAGGGACTACAGAAATGAGGCATAATCTAATGCAATTAGAGACAAGGAATTAACAAGGCCATCGACAGGGCAGGCATATTAGCGTAGAGGAAAGCCACGTCACCTTTTCTATAGTTTGATGCATGGGATCGGTCCGATACCTTCATCCTTACCTTTGTGGACGTGACCAGCTCGGAGCCTAGCGAAGCTGACTATGGAAGTGGTCCGGCGAGTCGGGCGAGTCCGGCTTGAACATCGTTCAGTGCCAGAGAACTACTTCTCCGAGCCGGATCACTTGCGATCGCAGAGTGTGTCGACGGCAGATACAGAGCCACTTGCTATCCGTTGTAAGCATCGGGCAACATTCCACGTGTTCGTGCGTCCTCCTCAGCTACAGCCCCAATATCATTGCTCTCTTTGAGACAACCCACCACTACTCCAGTCACTCAAGCAGCAGAGAAGAAATGGCAGTCCAAAAGACAGACCTGGACAAAGAGTTGCTGCGGCTCTCGATTCAGGTTGCAGGTCTAGCGGCGCGTACGGACAGCCGAGGGTCTCAAAAGATCCAGGATTTTCTGATCAAGACGCAGCAGTCTTTGGAATCACCGTGGGAGACGTTGATGCGATACTATGATCTGGTAGGGTATTCATCAATGAATTGACCCGCATCACTGACGGCTGTATAGGACTTTCAACATGTTGCAATACGTATCGGATGCGATATGCAAGTTTTCACCACCTTGACAACTGCAGACAAGCCTATGAAGCTGCGGGATATTGCTAATATCAATGGTGCATCAGAAAGACTGCTTGGTACGTATTTGAGTCTGTCATCATTTTTTGTCACTGCTAAAGTGTGTGCAGGGCGCGTCTTGCGGTATCTGGCCTCGATCAACACGATCGAAGAAGTAGGACAAGACGCATTTGAAGCCAACCACATAACCCGCACGCTTTCTCAACCTGGTATTGAAGGGGGGATTCGGCTTTCGTAAGTCCTGCGTCGTCTGCGCAATTTCCAACACGAAAGCTTACACGTATACTCCTCCAGCTCTGCTTGTCAGCGACCAACAAACTCCGCTTTGCCAGATCTACTGGTGGAACGCGGGTTCCAAGACATCACGTCGGCCACTGAAACAGCTTTCAACAAAGCCTGGGCTTCTCGAGAGCCATTCTTCACCTGGGTGCGAAGCCAGCCTAAAATCTTCGAGTATCTTCGCCTTGCTCTGGACGTGCAATTTCAAGAAGACTGGCTGAACGCATTTCCCCTTGAATCACATCTTGGCGATTTCGCGTCGCGTGCTGATCCTGAAAAGGTGCTCTTTGTCGATGTAGGAGGCAACCTTGGTATTCAGTGTCGCGGATTGAAAGCAAAATTTCCACACTTGTCTGGACGGATCATTCTTGAAGATCTGCAGGAGACCATCGATGTGGTCCCGGCTCTGGAAGGAGTAGAGACACTTGCGCAGGATTATCTGACTGAGCAGAAGGTCAAAGGAGCCAAGTTTTACTACTACCGAAACATCTTCCATGACAATCCTGACGATCGCTGCCGGCTGATACTGGATGCCTTGAAGCCTGCAATGGAAGAGAGCTCACTGTTGTTGATCGACGACAAAGTTCTCTTGAATCAAGGTAGCCATCGCCACGTCACCATGTTGGACCTGGCTATGATGGCACAGGTGGCATCTCACGAGAGGACGAGAGCGCAATGGCAAGCTTTATTGGAAGGAGCAGGCTGGGAAATCGAGGAAATTTTTCAATACTCTCACGAGTGTGACTCTATCATTGTAGTTAAGCCTGCGGCACAGAAGGCATAAGTACGGGAGCCTTTGTGCCATTTTCTTCGTCTTTAGGGCGCGGCATAGGAATTATGGCTGAAGAGATAGTGAAATCTAAGACGCGTTCCTGGAATATCTCTTACATACACCATGTTAGAACTAGATACATCGTCTCTTTCACAACAAAAAAACCCGAAATGCATATGGTGCAGTACCCGAGTCGATTTCCTCTATAACTGACGGACTCGTCTCTCCAGCGCTAAACTTCCCACTCTGTTCTCCGAGCGAAACGCATGTAAAGCGGGTCTTTACTCCATATGAACCAGGTCAATTGCTTTCCGTGCCACTCTTCCTGGCCCGGTTCCAAGATCACATCGAAGTTCCACAGAAGACAAGCTAGTGTCAATCTTATCTCGGCCCAGGCCAAACTGACTCTATCGTAAGTAGCTGTGGGCTTATGATGGCTCCAGTCTGGGCTCACTTACTTCTTGCCTAAGCAACCACGAGAGCCTAGGGAGAAAGGTTGATGCACGTGACGCTGATCACGAGCAAATCGATCTTTGGTAGTGTCCCACCTTTGTGGTATGAACATGTCAGCATGCGCAAAGTTTTGGGCGCTGTGATATGCCGCAAATGCGTTTATTCCCACTCGAGTATTTGGTGGTATGAGAACTCCGTTTACTACACGATGTCAGCGGGACATCAGTAAGGGCGATCATACACTCATATGACCTACTCATTGCTCCTGTTGCTGGGGTTAACCGGGGAAGAGTCGCCGGCAATGGAGGGTATATCCTTAGACTCTCTTGAATAACATGGGTCAAAAACTTCATCTTTGCTAAGTTTTGGAGGGACAGTTGGTCATGGGTCCTGAAGTCTTCACGAAGCTTGTGGGTCAATTCCTCCAATGTAGTCCGATTCAGAGATAGGTAGAAGAGGCACCCTGAGAGCATAGTAGCTGTGGTTTCGGATCCCGCATCGATTAACAGGGCAACATTTGCAGTCAGTTCCGACTCTGTAAGTTCTTTGGCCGATTCTTTGGCTCGCAATATGTATGAGACTTGACGCAAATTAGTGGCATTACGGATGCAAACGGTCGAAATTTGGCTTACTAAAATCGATACTTGTCGTCTCTGCTAGACGGAGGCGTAGCATCGCACGAGCCACCGAAGCATTGAAATTCTCACGACGAGCTTTGCCAAAGGCCCAGACTAAAATATCAAGCACAGTCGCTTTGAAGGGGACAAATCGCAAAACTTCTATCAAAGTCACGCCTTCGCGAATGCCTTCGAACACGACTCGAGCTGGAGGGAACCAGTCTTTCGAGCCCGAAGCATCAAGATCTTGACCGAAACACAAGTGTGCGATCATATCGTATGAGTGGTGGTGCATCCATCGCACGATATCAGTTGGCTTGCCATGGAGATCTTGAAGGCGTTGTACTAGTCGGTCTACGTGAGCTCGAATCAGGCTTTCCTGGGCGTGCAGCGCTCTGTCCGAGAATGCATGGGCTAATACACTGCGGATGCGACTGTGGTCCTCATCGCCGACAGCCCCCTAGATAGTCCTCGTTTCAGCCTACTGGACGATGCACGACAGAGTCACGACTAACCATATTCTTCTCCCCATTAGGGGCGGTTGCGCCCATGTAGAAGTGTGGGTCCTTCTGAAGACGCTGAGACTTCCTCGATTTTGTGCCATATATGTCATCCCAAGCGGAGCCTGTGTTGAAGCTGACTGAGATTTACAGGTCAATTCTTCATGCTCTCGGGCAAGAACAAGGGCTGAACGAACGTTCGTCTGGCGCAATCCTTACAATTCCGCCGTACCGGTTGTGCCATTGGAGTGATTTCCTTTCAGATAATCCAGCAGCTCGAATGTAAACCGAGTAAAGTCGCGTTGCACGAGCCATGACCGGGCCAGGGAATGAATGTAGCGGGTGGAAGAAGATGTTGTAGATAATTCTCGTGCCGATCCAAACGATGAGAGCAGACAAGACTTTCAGCAAAGTTGTCCATGGTATGGAAGCCATTGCGATTGAGTGCGAGGCAGGCTGGGAGTATCCCAACAGTGTCAGTCACAAATTGTTGCTCTTCAGCGGGACTCGAGTAGTCATCAGCTGTGACTTAGGAAGCGATCTACTCAGAGAAGCATCAAGCAGAGCACGATGACCGACCGGTTCGCGCGTTTCTCCGACTTGGACCCGGAGTTGGCTGCCCCTTGCTCTCGACGATCATGTGCTGATAGCTCGGCTTTTCGTCGGTCATGCAGGTGAGATAATAGTTTTTGTGAAAGGCAGGATTGCATTACTAGCTGTCACCAAAGACGCTTGCAGGTCCTTGCCATGCACCTTGTTACCGGCCAAAGCTAGGCCATACACCTTGTTGCCAAGCAAAGCTAGCAAGGCTATGCCATACCTCACGGGCATCCCAGCATAGCTATCATACACTATGCACAATAGCGCGATCAACGGTTTTCTTGCCCAGGCGGTGAGCAGAATTTTGCGCTAGGCTCCTTTCGAATGCTTCATGGTAGCTCGTCATCAGTGAACCCGATGGCAAGTCCTCATCATCGATCAGTAGCTTCGCTCTTGCTGCCCTCTGCACCCACTAACTGAAGGAAAGATCCAACGAGCCAAAACTACACCCAAACATGAAATACCAATTTTCCACCATTGTGGACCCAGCGACCTACGACAACGAAGGCTTGTCTAATGGCATTGATCTACGAAAGAACAATTTTACGCACTTGGAAGATCGAGGTGCGATCCGCGCGCAGCAGGACTGGGCTAAGCATGTTGCGCCCATCAAGCAGTTTAAGGGCACCCTTGGTCACGATTACAGTTTCATGACGGTCTGCGTGCCTGAATGTATACCAATACGTCTGGAGATCATTTCGTATGCAAATGAATTTGCATTTATGTATGATGGTGAGTACGGCAGGCTGAGGAGCAAGAAAGATATGAGTCTAAGATCTAATGAAATGCGCGTAGACGATACGGAGCTGGACACTGAGAACAACGTATGTATTTAGTAGATCTTGCGCTTGCACGTGGCTAAAGATGTGGTGCTAACCTACATAGACGTCCGCGGAGAACGATAAATTGATGAAAATCTTTCTAGCAGGCACTCAAGGCTGGAGCTCGCCGCAGGGCCAATCCAGTTCCGGCAAAACACGAATCCTCAAACAGCTGTTCTTAGAGATGGTGGAAATCGACAAAGAGTGCGCGATAGCGACCATGAAAGCGTGGGCCGAGTTCCTCAAAGTCGGTTCAAGTCGTCAGCATGGCACGGTCTTTACACGGCTGGAAGACTACCTGCCCTATCGTATCAAGGACGTGGGCGAGATGTGAGCTTGGTTGCTTCAAGCCCGACCCTGAATCCGACTAATATTTATGACATCAGGTTTTGGTTTGGCGTTGTAACCTTCGGCATGGCCCTGCACATTCCAGACCACGAAATGGATGCTTGCCACAAGCTCATGGAACCCGCCTGGATCGCTGTCGGACTTGCTAACGATGTCTTCTCATGGCCGAAAGAGTGTGATGCGAGTCAAAGGCTCGGACGTACCCATGTTGTAAATGCTGTTTGGGTTGTAATGCAAGAGCATGGCTTTTCCGAAAAGCAAGCTGATCAATACTGCCGGGAACTTGCCGCTCAGTATGTCGCCCAATACGTGGATAATGTTCGGAACATCAAGAACGATGAGTCGATATCTCCGGACCTTCGCACTTATGTTGAAGCCATGCAATACAGCATCTCGGGGAATGTCATATGGAGCAAATTCTGCCCCAGATATAATCCTGAGAAGCGTTTCAACCAGACTCAACTGGATTGGATGCAGAATGGGCTCTCCAGCTCTGTCGAATTGGACAGTGCTTCTAGCACTAGCTCCTCTTTCTTATCAACAAGCACACACGGCTTGCCGGTATCCGGGTCCCAAACGACGATTGAATCCAAGGACGGATGGACCGCCGATTCTTTCGATATCGTGTCCTTGCTCCTCAATTGCTCATTGCCGCCTTTATCTCATAAAGTATAACCTTCATCTGCGCCCTTACTGAGCATTGCATACTGACACAAGCAACAGGTGGTCAGCGCACCGTGGATCTATGTCGATTCGCTGCCCTCTAAAGGTACCCGAGACATGTTCTTGGATGCTCTCAACCACTGGCTACATGTGGACGAACAGAGGGCATCTCAAGTGAAAACGGCGATCCGTATGCTACATAACGCGTCACTAATGTAATGCCATTTCACATCACATCCCGTCATATCACGACTCTGCTGACTTATTCCCGCGTGACTAGGCTTGATGACGTTCAAGATGGCTCTCGACTACGCCGGAGCAAACCTAGCGCACATCGCGTTTTCGGAGTCGCTCAAACGACCAATTCAGCTACGTTCTTGGTGAACGAATCTATCAAACTAATACGCGAATTTGCCGGTGATCAAGGGGTCGCTGCAGTGCTAGAAAAATTGACCAGTCTCTTCGTTGGTCAAGCTCAGGACCTGCATTCATCGCGAAATCTCTCACCTCCGTCTTTGACTGAATACATCCAGACGATTGACCAAAGTGGGTTCCTAGCCTCGCGGAAGAAATTCAGCCCTGCGTCACGGCAACCGCTGACCATATATACCGTAGAAACTAGCGCTCTCTTCGAACTGGCCTCGAGGCTCATGTGCCTTTGCTCGACGGCGACTGCAGTGCCCAACAGCTCGCTGTCGCGCTTCTGCATCTTACTCGGCCGTTTCTTTCAGATACGCGACGACTATCAAAATCTCACCTCACCTGAAGTAAGTTACGTGCTCACGTGTGTACAAGATATCAATCATTGCTAACAAAGAGACGCGAAAAGTATACCAAGCAGAAAGGATTCTGCGACGATCTAGACAGCGGAACGTATACGCTTCCCCTGGTGTATGCGATTTCACAACATTCAGAAAATCTCCTGCTTCAGAATCTGCTGTCTACAAGGCTAGCTGAAGGGACCCTCGACGACGCCCAAAAACGCCTGGCTCTGGATCAAATGCAGCTAGTAAAAACGGACGAGTTTTTACGAAAGATCCTAGCTTCATTGTATGATGAGCTGAGAGCGGAACTGCAGTGTATATCGAGTTCATTTGCGTCCGAAAACCCTCAAATGGAGCTGATGCTAGTGATGCTGAAGCTTTGAGGACACATGTTCGTGGAAGCGACGTTGATCGTCTTGCTGATTTAATTATCGACTATCAATATATCGTCTATTATATCTAACGTAACTGATGCTCCTGATTTGAATCAATGGTTACAGCGTCATCGTCTGAGCGACTTGCACTGTGGGCCGCTCATGGCCTGTTCAATGAGCTCTTTGGCATTTCGATAGAACGATGGACTGCTAAGCCCACCACAATTCAGTCGACAGAAGTGCAGCACGTCCAACGTGCCGTAACCGTAGTACGGAGAGGTATCTTGAGTACGGTACGGGCCGACTAGCACTGCAGTACTACCGTAGTACGTCTCGTCGGACGCGCTGCAGAAGTGTTTCCATGTAAGCGCTATCGATAATAGTCTACGTATCTACTATTAGCCTTGAATACCTAGCTAAGACGTGAGGTTAAACCGGACCGAGGACTATAGCTGATAGTAGAGTCTTAGCGAGTGCAAGGGTGCAATCTGTACCGCGATATGCGGGTAGTGTTACATATGAAACGGTCCGAAGACTACACTAGGGTCTTAGCGAGTG
>JAXRVH010000095.1:0-31389 GCA_034640345.1 Drechslera avenae | reverse complement strand
TATAGTAATAGTAATAGTAATAATAACTATAACTATAATAATAGTAATAGTAATAGCTTATAGCGATAGTAATAGTAATAGCTAGTAAGAGAAGGCTTTCTAGTATTAGCTACTATTCTTCTTTACTATCGAAAGTTAGAAGTTATATATAGTATTAATATTAATATTAGTAATATATTTAATAAGCGAGTTAGTTATATAAGTAAGTTAGTTACTCTACTAACTTTTATAACTTTAAAGCGATATATCTTAATAATATAAGAATACTATTACTAGATATTAATATAGTAGACTACTCTATATTAATAGTATTAGTATTATATATACGCAAGTTATACCTAGTCTCCTTATACCTAGTGTAGCGCCTTTAAGCGCGCTAGCTAAGGCCTAATTACGCTCCTTCTTAATACTCTTTATAAGTAATCTACTAGTTAACCTTATTTTAGGCTAGTATATTCTCTCTAGCTCTCTTTATAAGTACTCTATACTTCTATATACGCCTTTTAGACTACTACCTACGCGCTAAGGCTACGCTATTAGCCTTCTTAAGACTAGAGATCTAATTACGTATTAGCTTAGCTAAGAGTATTATTATCTTAGCTCTCTTCTTAAGCTAGTTAATTACTTTAATAATTAAAGCTAGTAATAAGCTCTTATACTAGCGTACGCGCTTATATATTAGACTTAACTAAGACTTAAGCTTATATACGTTACTTAGCGTATAAGCCTTCTAGAGAGCCTCTAATAGACTAGCTAGTAAACCTAGAGTTAGCGTACGTAGCTATATATCTAGCTTTAATAGAATAGTGTGGTGGAGTGAATAGGGATATAGGGATTAGGTATAAGGCACGGGCCGAAGGGCACTTAGATAGGCGAGGTGAACAGGGATCGCGACGAAGGGGTCGCGACGAACATTACTTAGATAATAATAAATACACACAAAAAAAATAATACTATCTTAAATACTATATTAAGTACACGTTCCTATAGAATAACTTCCACTATATATAGCGACCGATTAAAGGACTCAACTCCTAGCTCTTCTTCTTAGAAGAGCTAAGCGCACCTAATGCGCACCTTCTGACAAGCTTTCGCGATAGCAATATCTAGGAAGTTTAGGATGCGACGAGAAGAAGAAGAGAGCTAAAGACTCTTTGTATAATTGTATTACAAGGTAGTAGCAAGAGACACTAGGAGAAACACAAGATGTATTTATAAAACAAGTTACCTATAGGAAATAGCTAAGAGAGCCTCGTGGCACGGATGCCTAGGTAAAAGAGCGAACTGAAAGATAGTTAGATAGAATAGAGATAGAAAAAATAGCGAAGCACGACAAAGACTCCTAGTAGAGGAAAAGAGAAATAATGGTATAAATATAGATTAGAAGAGTTGTAGAGAGTATAGAAAACCCCTAAACTTAATAGCGGAATTGGCGGAAATTAGGGAGACACCTAAAGATAAGTTAGGCAAGTGTAAAGACTGGGACTGTTCGCATAGTGGCCGTAGCACAACCGAAAGCGAATTAGTAGCAAATAATAGGCAGTTAGCAAAGTGACTGCATACTAGATAAAGTGGCGAATATTATTAGATACATAGAACTGTTAGAAAGAGACTTAGAAGAAGTAGAGAAGATAGTAAATAACTAGATAAAAGAATTGCTGGTTGTACTTCTAAGAAGAGAGAAAAGCAGAATAATACTTAGCATAGAGATAGGAGTATTATTGTTTATAACTTTTATAACTATTGTATTAGTCTTTTGTGTAAACTTAGCTATTAGCTTTACGCGTATAAGCGGTAGTCGAAGCAGCGACAAGTTAGGGAAACAAGTAAAGAAATAACCTTAACTAAGCGCATCTAAACAAGCCTTAGATTCACAGGAATTTCTTTCTTTTAGCCTAGAGATCCCTCTACTAACAACTCCTTAGAAAAACAGAAACTCTATTGTAAGAATGCCTAATTTTAATATTAATATAGCAAATGTGCCGTCTATTGTATAGCTAATTCTAGAAACAGCAGCCTTACTATAAATCCTAACTCTAAGCGAGTCTAAGCAGCCTATAGTAGTGCACGGTACTTATGATTTAGATATAGCGAAGGTCCTTTAGATAATAGTAGCCTCTCTTACCTAGTTAAATACTACTAGTAGAAGCAACACGCTAGTTTATGCCTCTTAGCTTCTGCCGTATCCTTCTAAGAGTGTTCTAACCTTTGATAGGAAAAATATTACTATGTTCTTAGAGCGTTTCGAGGAAATGGCTAAATACTATGAGTTTACTGGGAAGATGATGATCGATCGGCTTACAGCTTATTGTAATCCAAAGTAAAGGGCGATTATCTAAGCCTTAGACGAGTATGAGGAGGCTCTGCAAGATGAGGATTGGAAAAGCTTCCGAAAAGCGCTTAAATGGCGTTTCCGCACCAACGATAAGTACCAATAGGAATTCTGTGCTGAGTATTTTGAGCACTGGCTAGCTTAATGCTAGGTATGAATAGAATTTAGTACTCTTGATTACCTGTAAGAGTTTTATATTTGTAGCAAGCGCTGTATTGAGGTATTAATAATTGAGGAAGGCTGAAGAGGCTTCTACCTTGTTAAAGGACTACTGCTGAAGTAAGCTACTAGAGTTTTAGAGAAGTTTTAACTCCGTATAGACTTACTGCTGTCTTTTAAGTATAAAAAGATCTCTGAGTATCTTTTGAAGCGTATGGAAGTAGAAGAGGATGCTAGAATGCTTAACTCTATAGAAGCGGTAAAAGAATTTGAACTGGAAGTGGAGTTCGACTTGGTATCTGCGAAGACTAGTTAGATAAGTATGTACGACAAACTAGCTAAGGTGTAATAGGCGCTAGTTTTCTAGCCGCTAGTATTGAATATTCCCTTTTGAGATTATAATCAGAAGACTACTTAGAAGTAGTTGCTACCTAGATTAGCCTCTACTAAGAATGAAGTTGATGGACTTGTAGACAAAATGCTTTAACTTAAATTGAATAAAGTAAGTCTAGAAATAGAACCTTGGAGCCTGTAATGGACGCTGCGTGAAGCTGAGCTGATGGTAAATTAGGTTATTAGGGGAGAAGTTAACAAGTAGACTGAGGAACGTGTAGCGGCACTCCGCAGCTATATGCCTTAGGTAAATGTGTAAGCACCTACTAGTGGTTATTAGTATAACGGTCTGATGAATAATTAGTTAGCATTATATTAATAAGGATACCTACCGCAAAGTTAGCGTTAGACAGGCTATTAGAACTATAGTAATAATTCTTAGAGTTATTAATAGAGGTCGGGCCTAAGCAACCAAGCTAATTAGTATAACTAGGCCTTAACGGCTCAACTCCTCTGTTGGGTATGCGATAAGATAAGCTATTAGAAGAAGGATTGCCCTGTTTTGCGAGCTTTTATTGACAAAGGATAGTGCTACCTTAATAACTGATTGATACTTAACTAGGGCACGCTAGAATACCTATAGGGTAGGGTTACAAACCTTGGTTAGAGACTATGGGTAGATACGATAGTATTGGAGATTAAGAGGCGCTGGATTAAAAAGGATATTGATTCTCTTACCTACATACTGCCTTACCTGTAGGAGTCTTAGACAACGCGTTCTGCTAAGAGCAATACAATATTAGTTTAGCTTATACTAGATAACTTAGGCGCAATTCTAACAGAGGACTACGAACAATTCTAGAATCTATTTACTATCCTAGGCGAATCCAACTTAGACGATAGCTTTCAACTATTTAGCGCAAATTAGTGCAATAGTAATATAGTAGCGTTAGCTACTATCTCCTAAAATGATACTAGTAAGAAACCTTTTTCTAGTTATAATCTAGCAAAGATCTAGAAAAGCATGCCAAAGACTATTCTAAAAAAGCCTAGTAGAGAGCATATTCTACATCTAAGAGGGCACAAGAATAGAGATAACAATTACTTTCTTGATCGCAATCTAAGCAAGAATCAGAAAGTGCAATTTGCGGACATACTAGGACTAGCAGATATAGACATGCTAGATATACCTGTAAATAAATCCTCGAAGAGAGCTCCAAAAGGCACTTAGAACGACCCTAAGGAAAAATAGGCTAGAAAACACAGGATAGTAGAAAAACTTGGCCTAGATGCGCAGAAAGTTATTTAGTAAATTATAGACACTAGGGTTAGCTTACTATTGAAGACTGTCCTAGGTAACATGCTAGAAGTCCGTAAGAAGCTATTTTAGATAGGGTACACACTAGAGGAATTTAAGAAATTAGAGCTTAATTCTGTAAGTCAAAGTTAGAGCAGTGAATTAGACGAAAGCTAGTTAGAAGATAATCTAAGGCCTAGAGGCTAGGTAAACTCTCTTTTACTAGGACGATTGCTAGACTATATTTTGGTTAAGGTAGTAGTAGGTAAGGTGACGTAGTGTTACTATATTGCGGCCGAACACTAGATAGATGCTTAGATTAGTTACGTATAGTAGCACATTATTTTAGAAGATAATTATAATGTTAGACTGAATAGAGATAAACTAATAGATAGTTAGCAAGAATATAACAGAGCGGCTAGTATTAAACACTTGCGTAGAGACTACCTAAAGGTTCCAATCAACATTTGTGGCAACACCTTTATAACTCTACTAGATTTAGGAGCGGAACTTAACACTATAAAAAGGAATATAGTAGAAAAAGTAAACCTTCTAATAACCTCTCTACTAAAAAGTATAAGCGCAGCACGAATAGTTTTAGCGAACAGAAGTACTAAGGCTTTTGTAGGTATTATCTAGGGAATCCCTATATAGATTAGGAGAATTAAAGTGCGAACCAATCTCTTTGTTATAGAAAACTGTATAAACCTAATTATTCTAGAGAATCTCTTTCTAACTAATGCTTGCGCGCGTATTAAGTATGCAACCAATAGTCTTACTTACTGTTACATTTTTAGTAAGGATAGAGAATTCAACACGAGATTTGTGTGTGTAAGAGGTAATTAGATTAAGGCCCTAGGGGTATATGCTAGTCCCACGTTAGGAAACGCTAGGGGAGTGTAGCTGCCAGCGTAGTACTCCCTAAGTATAAGAGAGAAAAGCTAGCTGAACACGCGTCGCAGGGAAGCGTGAGCTTAGTAGTAGCACAGATTAATCTAGAAGGCCTACCTAAAGAGTATTTAGCTATACTATTAGTAACTAAGTGGTTAAGAAGAGTAAGGATTGATAAGCTATTAGTTCCTAGTGAAACTAGGTATTTCTTATAGAATTCGCAAACATTCTTAGGCAAAGGACTGAATAGCAGTATAGTGGTAAAGAACAAAGATAGGTTATTCTTGATAGCTAATAACTTTGCTAAGGATTTATTGGATACGATTTTAAAGAAAGTCGTAGCGGCACTTAGAATCAGTAAATACAAAGAATAAGAGGCGAATTAGATCTAGGTAGAGGAGCTAAGAGACATTCAGATAAAGAAGAGCGGCATTCTAGTAGAAGTAATATCAATCCTCCCTAGAGATCCAACAGTAACTTAGAAAGGAGCGATGGATTTTGAAGCTAATAGGATACACAAGCGAAAAGAGCAAAAGATTGAGCCTATTAACGACTTAGGCTAGACTACGCGAGAGATTGAAGGCCGAATAGATTGGAAGGAAAGGGCAAAAGCTAAACAGTACCCTACTAAAGACCTAAGCTAAGCGCTATTTGTAAAGTACTTTGAGCTACGTTACACAAAGTTTCTAAGAGGCACTTAGATTACTCCTAAGAGACGAAAGGAAATGAAGATCTCGCTAGACCTTCTACTAAGAGAAATAGAAATGCTTAAAGAACTCCTATATAGAAGGGAATTAGCTTTAGCCTAGGACTTCCGCGAATTAGGAAGAGTTAGTAGAGAAGTAATCTCGCTAGTAGTTATTGATATAGTACTATATTAGGCGTGGCGAGTAGATTAATTTCTAGTGCTAAGAAAGCTTCGGGAGGTAGTTATTAAGATAATTCAAGACTAGATTAATAGAGGAACCCTCGAACTTTATAAGAGCTAATATTGTAACCTATAGTTTCTGGTTACAAAGAAGGATAAGGGCTATTAGTTAATTAATAACGCTTAAAAGATTAATAGAGTTACTATCCATAACGCTAACCTACCGCCTAACCCTAATAAGTTCTTAGAAGAGTTTATAGGCTGCGCTATCATGTCTCTTATAGATTTCTTCTTAGAATATAATTAGGTTAAACTACACAAGAACTCTAGGGATATTACGGCTTTCTTAACGCTACTTAGACTAGTTCGCTAGTGTACTTTGCCTATAAGTACTACTAATTTGATTGTAGAATTTATACGGGTAATAACAAAAATCTACTAAGATTATATTCTGAATCGCTATATACCGTACCTAGATAACGTTTGTGTTAAAGGTCCGAAAACTATATATTAGGAAGAGGAAATTAAGCTAGAAATACGCAAATATATAGCCGAGCACCTTTTAAACATAGACTAGGTACTAGTGGATATTAAGAGAGCAGGGGCTACTATTTCTAGACATAAGTTAGACTTCTGCTATGCTTTAATAATAGTAGTAGGCTATCGAATTAACAAGAACGGCAGGTATTCTAATATAAAGAAAGTGGAAAAGATTCGTATATAGCTAGATCTAAAGAACCAAAAGGATATCTAAACGTTTATTAGTATATGCGTTTACTATAGAGTCTAGATTATTAGATTTGCAATGGTAGCAGAACTATTATTTAGATTGCTTTAGAAAAATGCTCCTTTTGACTAGGGAGACGAACAGCGGTCAGCAATATCCTTTCTAAAGGAAAGCTTGTGCACGACTCTAGCGCTTATCTTAATTGATTACAGCAAACCTCTCTGAGCGATTATTGTAGTAGTTAACGGAAGCGGTAAAGGATAGAGGGCGGTGCTTATACAGCTAGATAAGGAAGGAAAAAGACACCTAGTGCGCTACGAGAGTAGAGTCTAGTCCACCTCAGAAAGGAATTAAGATTCGGGCAAGCATAAGTATAAAGTACTACTGCTTACGCTAAAGAAGCTTTGGTCGTACCTATACAGTATAAGGTTTACTATAGAAACAGACGCTTAGACGCTTATAGCATAGCTTTAGCGCAGCGTAATAGATCTACTAGGTGCCCTTATTACTAGATAGCTCGCTCTTCTAAACCTATAGGATTTCGATATTGTATATATCTTAGGAAAGAAGAATATAGTAGCTAATGCCCTTTCGCGTAGACTAGAACCCGAAGGCTAGACTCTGCTAGAAGAACTAGAAGAAGATATAGAAGATTTTATTAAAGCTTATCTAAACGCTACTTAGCTCGCTTTTATAAGAGATAACTAGATAATCTCTACTCTACTTTATAGGTCCTACCCAGCGGACCTATCATTCAATAAGTAACCACTTAACAAGAGCTACTCAGAAGAATCGCAACAGCTCACAGCTTAGATCCTTTTTAGAAAAAGACCAGATCACCTCACCAAATCAGATTTCAAGAAGTTTAAGCAAAAGGCGCTGCGAATAACAGTCAAAGAACAGTATCTATTCACTTTACCTAGTAGAGGACGGCCTCTACGCCAAGTAATAGACAATCCTACCCAGCAACAAGAGATCATCAGAGAACTACACGATAACTCAGGCTATCAAGGTAAAGAAGGCACATAGCAAAAAGTCTAGACGCGATATCATTAGAAAGGACAATATAATCAAATCAAGAAATACGTCTAATCCTATTCTAAGTGCCAACTACACACAGCTACTATAGTACAAGAAGCTCTATAGCCTACAGAACCATCTTTAATCCTATTTAGATAGGTTACAATCAATATAGTCCACATGCCTCCCAGATTAAATAGCAGGAAGTATCTAATAGTCACTCAGAACTACGCCTCCAGCTAGCCAGAAGCCAAAGCACTAGCCAAAAATAATTCAAAGTCTATTTAGAAGTTTCTAATCAACAATGTTTTTAGTTAATAGGGACTCCCGCTTAAGATATCAGCTAATAGAGGTCTAGAGAATAAAGAACTAGTAGAATCTCTTCAAAAGCAATAGGGTATCAATCGTATTATCTCTAGTACTTATCATCCGCAAGGCTAGGGCCTTATTAAAAGAGGCTATACACTAATTATAGCTACGCTAAAGAAGCTTTAGAGCAATTAGGTCGAAAATCTAGCTAGTGTACTATAGGCGGACCGAACGACAGTCAAACAATCTACCTAGAAAATACTAGCCTATTTAGTATTAGGCAGAGAATATATCCTCCTAATCAAGCTTTCTATACCTACATAGTAAACGTTGCTATAGGCGGAAGTAAAAGATACCCCTACACTACTCGCGATAAGGGCTCAGCAATTCCGCAGAAGAGATAAAAGATTTTAAGAGTTAATTAATAGAATAGTCTATTTAAGGCAAGAAAACAAGGACTATTTTAATAATTTAAAGGTTCTTTAGAAAGATCTGCTAGCCGCAGGAGACTTAGTTTTACTAAGAGACTTATTTTATAAGACTAACCAATCAACGCTTACTAAGTTTCTACCTAAATAGACTAGACTGTTTCGTATCAAGAATACACATTAGAAAGGATAGTATAACCTAGAGAAACTAGATAGGACACCTTTCAGAAGCTATACTCTAGGCAATAGGCTAAAGCGTTTCATCTAGCGCACCACAGTTAAGCTAAGAGAGCTATAGGCAGAGAACGAAGAGCTACTAGAAGAAGGACTTCCTAATCAATTACAAAGTAAAAGCGAAGGAGAGCTACTAGAGACCTCTTAGAAGTATAGCTAAGATATACTACTCTAGAAACAGAAAGTTACTATTAATGAACCTTATTACCCAAGCCGCTACCTAAAGCCCGCTCAGATAAATAAGGAAAAACAACCCTAAGACGCAGAAGAGGAAGTAGACCTCAAAAGGATATAGTATAAATTAAGAAAAGCGATTATAGTAGTACCTAAGAGGAGTAAGAACTTTAATACCTCTAAGTATCAATCGTACCTATAGAAAAGCATCAAGAAACAAAATGCTTAGGAAGAAATATCTAGAAACTCTACTTCTACCTAGTTTTAAGCATAATATAGGATACTAATAGATACTTAGACAAAGAAAAGAATAAGAAGTTTGTAGTTAGAGAGAGAATATTATTCAAGGGCAACTACTACAGCTATCTACTACTATAGAACATAACTAACAGCGCATCAGAAGAGTTATAGCTATCTATACTAAAGAAAAAGGCTATATACTTAGGATTAGCGTTAATATCTAAGCCTATATAGGTAGAAGCCTACGCAGCATTCTCTACAGCCTTTCTAGCTTTCTGATCGCGCCTTCTCTAGTTGCGCTTCTAATTCTTAGTTATACTTGCATACTTAGCAGGGCGAGCTATAGTTATACTACTGTTAGATATATACTTAGAATGCTCACCATTCTTAGCGATAACTTTATTAGTAGCCTCTAGAACCGTAACAGCTTTAGACATAACTATATTAGTAGCTATAGTAGAAGCTAGATCCTTAGGTAGATCTATATCTATTAGACCCTCGTTAGAGACTTAAACCCTAGAATTAGACTTAACTTTAGCAGCAACCGAAGGCTACTTAGCAGAAACCTCCTCTTAAATAGTAGTAGTAGTAACCTTATCTTTAGAAGCAACAGCTTTCTAAACAGCTTTCTAAACAGCTTTCTTAGCTTCCTAAGCAGCTTTCTAAGCAGCTCTCTTACGCTTAGCACGTTAAGAGCGCAGATTCTCTAGACATTTAGTTCTCTTAGTAGCCTTAGCGAGCAGCTATTTAGCTAATTTCTTCTTGTTTATAGCCTTCTAAAGGGCTTTTATACAAACTCTCTCCTTCTCCTTAATATTAGATAGAATTCTATCAACCTATTTAAGCAAGTCGAGGGGCTGCTTCTTGCGTTTAGGCTTAAAGTCCTTGTCGTAAACTAAGCAGTATTCGCTTAGCAAGTCTAGATTGCCTAGAGAACACTATATAATAGAATCTTGCAGATATATCCTAGTAGTAGACAGAACAGACACGCTAAGAGCCGTTTAGGTGCGCAGAGTAATAGGTGCATTAGATAGCGCAGTAGATATAGCAGACAGACTAGCTAGAGTAGCTAAGGCTTGATTAGTAGGGTTAGGCACCTAGGACTCTAAATTTCTTATTAGCACAATTCTAGAAAGAAAGAATAGAGTTATCTAAGTATAATTCAGAAACTTACTAGTTATAGAGTAGAAAGTAGCACCTCTATTAAAGATATAGTTAGTGCAGGTACTATAGAGAAGCCGATTCCTATTAATAAAGAACGTTTAGTAGCTCTTAAACTTCTTCTTATAGCGCTTAGAAGCGCATTGACCGCACATCTACTTATAAGGTCTCAAACGCTCTGCAGCCTCTTTAGTAGTAAGAAGGTAATAGAGAGCGCTAATACTATAATACTAAAGTAGGGCATTTACATTAGATTTGTATAACTACCTCTTAGAGGTACCCTCTAGACTAAAAAACTTACTAATAGTCTTATTCTCTTGCTAAAGGTCTATTAGATCTATAGTATCAACCTCTATATTAGCCTAATTGTCGAATCCTTCGCTGAAGATACATCCTATAAGAATAGGACTAAACGAAACGCTGCGACAGTAAAGCTTATAGAGATGTAGCTAGAATTTCTTTAGCAGCTTAGGAGTAATAATATAATCGCGATTTAGAGTAACTATATATAATAGATGTTAGAAGAATATTTAGAAAGGAAAAGCTAATAGAAAAACTTACGCTATTCTATAATATACTACTTTCTAGAATAAGTAATAGGGTATTAATAGAGCGGAGCGCTCTAATCGCTAAGCGAGCTAGGTATAGTCTTCTTCTTGCTAGGGCTTATTATAATCTAAGGAGTTGGTAGAGGCGCTAAAGCTATAGTCTAAGGCGGGGACGGCGTAGCTGAGCGAATATTAGGAGGGGTAGTAAGAGCGAGAATGTCGCTCTTAGTAGTATTTGTAGTAGCTTCTAGAAGCTTAGTATATAGAGTCTGACTATAGATTAGTAGAGGCGTCTAGGGCTTGAAGGCGCGAGGTAATTAGCTACTAGGGAGCTTAAGCTTAGGACTAGGAGGCGGAGGAGTAGGTAAGTGCGTAGAGCGCTTAGAAGAGTAATAGGATCTAGATAAACTAGAGTCGCTAGAGGCGTCTATAGTTGCGGGTGATTTAGTGCGCGTAACTAGCTTAGAAGGCGTTAGCGACGCGCGCTTAGCAATAGGCGCAGATATAGTAAGCGAGGATGTAGGAGAGGAAAAGTAGTAGAGCTAATTAAGAATTAGAGTAAGAGAGGCGGAGTGTAGAAGTTAAGTGTAGGAGAGAGAGAGAGAAAGCGTATAGAAATAGAGAGGTAGTAGAGCGTTTGTTGACGCGATAACAACATTATAATAAAGTATAGGCTAGTATAACATAGTTTAGCAAGGCGCTAAGAGAATATTAGATAAGACTAGGAAAGTAAGGCAGCTAAAATCTAGAAATATAGACTAAAGAGAAGAGATATTATAGAGTAGAAGCGTAGTATCTAAGGTTGCATTAGGCACATTGCGGAAACTCTCAGCACATATTAGGAACACTATCTACCAAGGAACTTAAAAAATAAGGCGAAAAATCTAGCCTAAAAGATACTTAGATAGGATTTAGAAAAATAGAATGCAACCTCTAGAAGATTACTATCTAAGAGATCTAATTAGGAAAAACTAGAAGCAAAATACCTAAGAATATATCCTAAAACTAGTTTAGACACTCTATAGACGACAGCTAGACAGAGTTATAAAAGACTTACAAAACCTATTTTTAATAAAGTAGGTGTACTAATATCCTTTAATCCAATCCTATAGATAACTAGAGATTATAAATATTAAATATTAATAGAAATTATCAATAACACAAGGTTTAGGGCAAAGACAATCTCTTTAAGAGAAAGAATAAAAAGAGAGTTAGAACCTTGTCTAAGATTATTTTAGAAACTATAAAAGAAGAAGGGACTTTCTTTTTTTTAAGTAAGGGAGGGAAGTAGAGAATTAGATTAACTAAAAAGTCTCTATTAGATTTATATATAGGCTAGGCGCGATACTACCTTAGATAAGAACAAGAAGAGAAAACTAGCAGCTCTAGAGAGCGAGTCTAAACTACTAAAAACCTAAAGCAGAAAGAGGAGACAGGATTAGACACTAGAACTATCCTTAGAATTAGAAGCATCTCTACTAGGAGGCTCAAATACATCCTTATCGTTCTTATTATTAATATTAGCTGCACCTAAAGCACTATTAGCTATAGCCTAGGAAGCTCTAGGTCTATATGCCAACCTAGCAGAACGCCTATTAGAATAGACAGGAACCTTAGCCTTAGGAGTTATAGAGCGTCGGCGTCGCTTTCTTAGATTCTTAATAGGCGGAGCGTAATCTTTATCTAGATCCTTAGACTCTAAAAGATAGTTAGACAGAGCTATATCTAAAGACTCTAGAGAAGAGGGCAAAGAAGAATTATACTTGTTATCTTCGCCCTTGCGTATAGTAATTAGATAATTAGCGTATTTGTTTGCATTACTCTTACTACTCTAAGTAAAAGAAGACGGGTCTTTGACCCTAGTAGCAGCTAGAATATCTATAGAAGAAGTAGATTAGAGGTTTAGAGCTAAGAGTGCTGCAGGTAGTAATATAGATATATCCGATAGACCCTTAGAAGCGCCGGAAGCCTAGACTCCCTAAGGAACAATAATAGTACCTAAGAAAGAACTATTAGCTAAAATCTAGAAACAAGAGAAATAGATATCTAAAGGTTATTTAGGTACTTACAGTAAAAAGAGCACAACTAAGTGCTACTAGTAAAGAGATAGTTATTATAGATACTACTATTTAGCAACTTAGTACTACAATATATCTAAGAGTATATCTTATAGGCTAGCTTATACTTCTAAGCGCTGTATTAACTATACGCCTACTTATTAGCATCTAAGGAGGTATCAGCCTAACTAGTAGTGTAACCGCGAGTTTTCGCCCTAAAAACGTAGAAGAGAAGTAGACTCTTAATCTTCGGCTTATATATTAAGCGCTTTATAGTACTAGGTAGACTAAAGTACTCTCAAATAGTCTAGAAACCTTCGTGCAGATTAACGGCGAGCTTAGGATTTACCTAGAGTAATTTACGGAATTTCAGCACACCTAAAAGCCGCTTAGATAGGCGAATAGCAATTATAGTTAAGTAAGGACTAAGTTATTTACTAGAGAAATAAAGGCTGTAAAGTATACTCTAAAGGCGAGAAAGAAAGTTAATATTAATTACAGTGTCTAAATAGTCGTTCACTATATAGAGACTATATTAGAAGAGTGCTTAGAAGAGAAGGGATAGAATCTAGACTTACGCTAATTTACAATTGTTGGCAGTGTAGAGCTAGAAACAGAGTACTAATAGAGCGGAGCGTTATTATAGCTAAGTCTGCTAGGTATAGCTTGCCAACGCTTCTTTAGAGGGTTATCTATAGTAGTAGTACTTAGCTATAGAGTTGCTAACTTGACCGGGGACAAGGACACTATAGTCTAAGAGATAATTAGAGTAGTAAGTGAAGGCGCGATAGGCTAGGCTATCTAAGGAACTTTGCGACGTTTTGCGAAACGAATCAAAGGGCTCTCTAGCTCTATAGAGCGTATAGACGCCTTAGAAGCGTTAGGTGTAGAGAGTATAGTAAGAGCAAAAGCGATTGCGAAAGCGCGCGCAATAGCGACTTAGCAAAGAGTAAGGTTATAGTAAAGGTAGATATAAAGCAGCAAACTGCGAAAAGCAAGGATTAAGTAAAAGGTAATTAGCGATAATATAGTAGGTAAGTAAGAGGAGTTAGAAGAGAGAGTAAGAGAGAAAGATAGCGTAGTGTTATTATTGTTGTAATAATAAGGTAATAGAGCGTTTATAAACGCGTAAACCTAGGTAACTAAATTACGCTTAGCGCTTATAGTAGGGTAAAGCAAAATAGAGTAGTCCTGCAAAGTAATATACTAAGCGATATAGGTCTAAGAGTTATTTAAAAAGGTAAGGAAAGGCATAGTTAGGCACTATATAGTAGTCATTAGGAAGGCTCTGCAGAATATTTAGAAAGGGCATAGGCCTAGAAATCTAGAGTAGAATTCTAAGAGCTAGTACTAAAATAGTGGCTAGATAAAGAAAAGAGATGTGCGATATATCTGATAGAGTATTAGTATCTAGGGAGAAAAATCTAGGAGAACTAATATTAAAAGATATAAGAACTAGAGAGCAAATATCTAAGGACGCCTCTAGACAAGCCTTAGACAACAGCTAAAAGAGAACCTAAAGTAAGGTCTAAATTAGATAAGTATAAAAGAGGGATAGACTAATATAAAGAAAGAAAGTTTTATTTATTAGAATTAAATTAGCTAAGAAGGCGTCTAGGTTATTTAGTTAACAAAGTAGGAAATATAATATAGGTAATAGCATATAGAGGCGGTTAAGGTGCTATCTAAGTACCTTTTGGGCGAGAATACGCTGCTAGAAGGAATAGGTTTATAGGCGGAGCTTCTTAAGTGAGGGAGGTGTTTCCGCTATTCTAATTTATAATCAGAATAGTATAGGAAGAGGAGGCCTTCCTTCTTAAGTAAGGGAGGGATGTGGTGGAGTAAATAGGGACATAGGGATTAGGCATAAGGCATAGGCCGAAGGGCACTTAGATAGGCGAGGTGAATAGAGATCGCGATAAAGAGGTCGCGACGAATATTACTTAGACAACAATAAACACACATAAAAAAAATAATACTATCTTAAATACTGCATCGAGCACACGTTTCTATAGAACAACTTCCACTATAATAGTATCTAGCTAGAGAGAAATAAGGCCTACGCTATAGAAAGCTAATTAGATATTAGCTAGTATAAACGCGTAATTAAATACTACCTTAAATACTAGTAGAAACTTAAGCTTAGTAATATAGTTAATATAGTAGTAGATTAGGCTCTCTATCTTATAGCTATACGCGCGCTTTAATAGTGTAAAGTAGCTAATATTAAGTAGCTAAAGTAGATAAGATAAGTAAGGTAGTATATAGAGCGTATAGATATTATTCTCTTTATAGAGCTCTTAAAACTTAAGCGACTAGTAGCTCTTATAGCTATTAAGAATAAGTAGGTAGCGCGCGCCTATACTATAAGCCTATATATAAGTGTTAAAGTGCTTTAGCTACTTAACTTCTAGCTTATTATTAGTCTAGCTATTATTACTAACTATAATTACCTAGTTATATAGAATCTTAGCTTTCTTATACTAGGTAGATAGGTAATACTAGCTAGTAAAGATAAGAAATAGTAGCACTAACTAGCTAGTAGCGCTAATAGTAGTAATTAGTATTACCTACTTATAATTACTTAGCTAGATAGTCTTTAGTCTACCTCTTCTCTCTAATACTATTATAATAAGCTAAGTTATAATCTTACCTATTATAAAGCTAGCTTTATTAAAGTTATAGATATTCTTATTATAGATACTATACTTAGCCTTTATCTACTCTACTAGCTTAAACTAGCTCCTAATTAGAGCTAGATTCTTATATAAAGCTCTCTACCTATTATATACTTAATTAAAACGCGTTATAAGACTATCTATACACTTAATAAAGTTACGTAGCTAGTAGACGCTAACCTAGCTAGCGCTATGCGTAGCTAGTAGCTTATTAGCTATATTATATATAGCTTTATAGGTAGGCGTAAATCTACGCTAATCTAGGTAAAGTATATAGCTAACAATTACCTTCTCTTCTCTCTAGATAAGCTTTCTTAAGTTAGGCTAGCAATTGTATTACGCGCACTTTCTAGCGCGCTAGTTAATTAGCGTTAATTTTAGGATATTAAAGGCTATAGTAGCGCGTCGCGTACTCTAAATTTAGGTAGAATCTATAGATAAGAGAGTAAGCTAAATATCTACTTTATTTAAATATACGTAAGGAGTGTAGCGTAAAGGTATTATATATTAAGATAGAGTAGGTAATTAAAGTTAGTAGGGTAACTAACTCGCTTATATAACTAACTCGCTTATTAAATATATTATTAGTATTAGTATTAGTATTAATATTAGTATTAGGTATTAAGTATTAGATATTAGGTTAGGTCTACGTAGAGAAGATAGTATTAAGATAGCTATCTCTACTATATTATAATAGCTTAGTTATATTATAGCTTTATAGCTATAGGCGTAGATATTATTATAGTTATTATAGTTATTATAGTTAATTTTCGCTACCTACTAGTAGCTATCAAGTCTTAGTAATATAATATTACGTAGGTAGTTAGTAATTAGCGTTTATAATAGTTATTTAAATAAAGTTTATATTATATAGTAGAAGTATTTTAATAAAAAAGATTATTAAAAAATATATTAGTCTCTATCCTTAAGAGCTAATCTATTAGTATAAATATAAGCTAGAAGAGTTATCTATTTATATAATCTATTCTATAGGCTTATAGTTACCTTCTTTCTATTCTATATCTTTTTACTAAATACTCTTTTTAATCTACTAGTTATTTTTATAAGAAACTCCTTTTTATCTATATTATAGATATCTTCTAGCTTAATCTTATATTCTTTAATCTTCTAGTATATTAAGGTAAAGTATTTAGTGTATTTATTCTCTAAATTAGCTTAGTAACGCTAGCGATCTATACCTATCTACTAGTATAAGGTTAGATAATTAGTATAACGTAGTTTATAAGCGAGTCGCTTACCTAAGCGAGTTGCTTACTTTCTGCCGGCGCGCTAACGCTGACACTATAACGCGTAATGACTTAATAACGTAATAGTTAAACTATCTATACTAAATCTAATCTTTAACTTGCTCTTTTTGATATTTAATTATAACGCGTTAAAAGCTAAAGACGTGCTGCCTCTATCTATAATGTACTACAAAGAACCTTATCTGACTGACGCGCTAGAAAGCGCTCTCGACGTAATTGCGAAGCGAACTTAAAGCGACTAGATAAGCTAGAAGAGGAGGCTGTAGTTGAGCGTATTCTTAAAGAGTCTGCGCGAGGATTTGCGCCTATAAAGGCTAATGTTTGAGGAATAGCTAATAAACTCTTGCATAAGCGTGCTGGTAACTCTATTAGTAAGAACTAGGTTGATAACTTTATTAAGAGGACTCTAGAGCTCTATACGCGCTAGAGCTGTTCTTATAATTACTAGCGAGCTGCCTGTGAGGACCTAGCGGCTATCTAGCGCTAGTTCGACCTAGTTAAGTCTATAAAGGAGAGGTAGGGGATTGTAGACGACGATATCTATAACTTTAATAAAACTAGCTTTATAATAGGTAAGATTTTATTATAGATAGTTATTATAGCCTCTAAAGGATCTAGTAAAAAGAAGCGGATATAACTAGGCAACTGTAAGTAGGTTACTATAATCTAAGGCGTAGGCGCGTTAGGTCGCTAGATACCTCCCTTTGTTGTCTTTGCGGGCAAGGTGCTTATTAACGTCTGGTTTGAGAATTTGCCTGCTAACTAGGTTCTTAAAGTTAGTCCTAATAGCTAGACGAATAATTAGCTTGCTCTTGTCTAGTTAGAGCACTTTGATACCTATATAAAGAGGTATACTATAGGTGGATACTAACTACTAATTATTGACGGCTATAAGAGCTATTGCTTAATCGATTTTTAAGATTACTGTAAGGAAAGGAATATTATTCTTCTCTATATGCCTACCTACTCTTTGTACCTTCTATAGCCTCTTAATCTCGCTTGCTTTTTGCTGTTAAAGCGCGCGTATAGTGATATAATCTTAGGCTTAGCACGTAACCGCACCTACTATATTAGTAAGGAGACCTTTCTACTAGCCTTTAAAGTAGCTTTTAAGCGGACTTTTATAAAAGAGAATATATAGGTAGGCTTTAGAGGTGCTAGTCTAGTTCTATATAATCTATAGGCTGTGCTATTAAAGCTTAATATAGTGTTGTAGACGCTAACCTAATCGCTGCGATAGGTAGACGCCTAGGAGGCGAAGACACTACGCAACGCCTGCGAAGTTAAGGCTTAAAGTACTCTTATTTAATAGAGAGTAAGAAATCGCTCTAGGTCTTCTATAAGTTTACTTGACGAAAAGGTTGTGTAGCTAAGTAAAGGCGCATAGTAGATAGTGTATAAAATAGTATTACTACGCGAGAAGATAAGCACTCTTTAAGAGGCTCTTAATGTAGTAAATAAGCGTAAGAGCTGTAAGCGACGATACGTATAGATAGAGGAGACCCTTACTATAGGTAAAGTATAAGAAGTATTAGCTAAATAGGTGGGTAGTAGTTATGGTGATAGTAAGAGTGCGTTGAAGAGGGTGTAAGGAGAGAGGCGGTGTGGGCGTTGTAAGCAGACTGGATATAACGCTTGTACCTACGTAGTTAAGATAGATAGTGTAAGTAATAGTAGTGATTCTAATAATTAATTTGGTATATTGTAATAGTTTATTAACTGTGATTAAGGTGCGTGATAACGTTTCGACGTTGGCGCGCTGGCGGAAAGTGAGCGACTCGCTTAGGTGAGCGACTCGCTTGTGAACTACGTTATTAGTTAAGAAATTAGGTAATCTAGCTTTTACTAACGCTTCTTTTAGCGATAGTTATAGTAAAATTATATATTATTACTTATATAGGTAGTATACGTTACTTAGTAAGCCTCTAAATATACTATATAAGCTCTATTTCTTATTATAGGTAGAGTATTACGTATAATATTATATAAGGCTAAGTTTAGCCTTTATACCTTCTAATTAGCGTTAATTACATAATACTAAACTCTTTTGTAACTTAGTTATAACTAAAATCTTCGCTAGGATTATAGGATTTAATAGCTTTAATCGCAGCCTAGATTAGGTCTATATTAGTGGAGATATTAGGTGTTAAGTGAAGGTAATTTTGATAGTGGGGTTGCGCATTTGATCATGCTGCGCATTTGACGCACGGACACGGTATCGCAGTCCGTGTGAGATCCATACGAAAAACACGGAACCAGTAAGGGGCTGCCGCTCTTGCGAGAGACTCATACTGGCGCATGGACCACAATACGATGATCCGCCGAAGAAACTCACTTTGGTGACTAAAAGAATAGAGTTCGACGAGACTGTCTGTATAAACAAAACGGCTTCTTGATGGTTAGCGACGCGGTCAAAAGTTCACAAACATGGACGATGCTCGCCATCGCCTTGCCAGCGTCGTACTACACCACACTGCTGAACGTCTTGTCTGGCTGGCTGACCACCACGTCCCCGAGCCGGATGTCCGCCGCCGCGACCATCAGCCCGAATCGAATTCCTTTGAACGTAGCATCTGCGTCGCCACGATCGCTGCAGGGTTGTTGCCGATGTGTCCCGCCGGCAGGCACACGATCGCAACATTGTGCCCAGCAATCGACGCGAAAATTATTAGCTATCTGTTGGGAAGACCTTGTACGATCGTACGGGTTAATAACAACAACGAGGTTCTTCTGGTAACTAGTGTCTTTTCTATTGAAGAGGACTACGGAAGAGCTAGATATAGGAGGTCTGGTCTGAGCGCTGCTCGGACGCTGCTATCAGTGCGCCTGCTCGCGTGACCGAGATCAGTGCGCCGAGCGCGTAGCTGAGGTATTGACGATATCTATGATCCGACACTATCTATAAATTCTGGATACTTCCGCCGTCAGACAAAATGAGAAGACGTCCCTATAATATTAGATAGCGCGTGGTTTCTTATAATTCTGCTATATCGTCCATTGGGAGACCCGTCTCTAACATCAAAAGCAAATCCAAATCTTTGCGAAGTGATATCGTTGATAGCCCTTACGAAAGGCTGACACACGCTACACATCTCCTGGCTAACGAGGATCAACACCATGCGGGGGCTGGTTTGATACGGGTAGGGAAAAAAATAATGCTCTGTTATTCTGTCCCACGGAATTCCAAGCTGAGGCAGATACCAATGGATATACCCCGCTATGGCCTGTAGTTCCGCGTGACACGCCCAACCTCGGGGGTTAGATCCAAAATCGTGTCCTATGTGACTCGCGATACGCATAACTTCTATAGTCCAATTTTTATTAGTTATAACTCCGGCCCCCAAAGTCGAGTGTGAAGTTCCGCTCATAGTGTACTGAGTCGGGTGCCCATCAAGCTTTATGCAAGCCATAGCTTTCGTCGACTTTGGTAGTAGGAATTCCTTGACATGTGCAGTAAGTCTTAGGACGTTCCTATCTACCGGGCAGATCGACAATATTGCATTATCGAAGTGATGACATGATGCTCCTGAAAGGGTTGGATCCAGTAAACTTTTTAATGTTGTAATATGAGCTGGTAGGGTAATATCTTTCCAAATCATATGGCTCATCACGTTATCCCATCCCCTTGTAGGAACCCCGAAGACCATGTCGGCCAGATGATTGCATTCAATTCCGGGTTGCGTAGATGTCGACCAGGCCTGAGCTTTGTTGAATACTAATGCATTGGCGCAGATTTTTGCAACTTCGATTTGTGTAGAAAAGTCTTTGAGTGGCTCCGACTCCCCAGGCTCCAACAAATCGGCTATTTGCTGTCGACAGTTCTTGGGTACATATAGTCGTTGGATGTCCTCATTTTGAAGACGCTCCCATCTTTCTCGTTCGTTCCGTTCATTTATTTTGGATAAGTCAACAGCACTGTTTCCATCATTGTCCTCTAGCCAGGCAGCGCCTTTGTCTAGGATATAGTTAACGCTTGCCAATTGACCCCACAAAACAGCCTCCATAAGAGCCGTTCTTCCATGGTGGTTTTGGGCGTCGATGTCTACGCCAAATTCTAGAAGCAATTCAACCATTTTGGGTATTCCTCTTGATGCAGCACATATAAGGGCTGTGTTCCCGTTCTTGTCAACCCAATTAAGGAGGAGTTCTGGATTTTTTGTTTCTTGGAGGTATTTTTTTACATGGTGGTATTCTCCCTTCATGCATGAATCCAGGAGTGTGTATGGATATTCGGCTTCAACCGGGATTTGACTCCAGAAGCCAGAAGTCTCCTTCGCATTTTCAATTCGTCCGTCAAGCTTCAAGTTTTGCAAGCCTTTCGAGAGGTCTTCGCACAAGATTTCATGCTGGGGGTTTCCTGTAGTCGGGGGGGCTGACATCGCTGAGTTGAATAGTAGGGTATCTTCAAAGCGGTTTTGGACTCGAAGTGTACTAATAAGGATATCTTAAACGAAGTGTTGTATTGCAATGAATGTTTAAGGTAGTTAGACTTGATATTAAAGAGTGCAAAAGGCAGTCGACACCTGTCTCTTATCAGGGCGGGGTAAGTCGTGGCTTGACCAGAAACGTCACTGCACCGCTAATCAAAGCATACCACGTCGCCTAACTAAGCGATGCTGTAGTCAGCCAGTCACAATCTAACGTGTTTCACCAGTCGAGAAGGGCGCCGAGGTCAACATGCAGGGTGGAGAGTACGGCAACGCACTCCAGGCAGCTTCGTACAGAGGTTACGAGGCGATTGTGAAGCTGCTGCTCGACAAGGGCGCCGACGTCAACGCGCAGGGTGGATGCTTCGACAATGCACTCCACGCGGCTTCATGGATGGGCAGAGAGGCTGTGGCGAAAATGCTAAGAGAAAGGGGTGCAAAGTCATTCTGACGAAGAGATATTTGTAATAGGAGGCGATGGTTTGTAGATCTGGCTGAAGAGAAGATTGCTGTATGCAGCTCTGGATAGTGTAGAATCTTGCCAAGCATGGCTACCATTACAGCTCCGCTAGTACTCATCCCTCGCGAACATGAACAATGCAAAACTCCCAATGACCCCCAGAGCTCAAACTGGAGCACGTCTCTACGGCCCTAGAGATTGCAGTGCTCATGTAAGGAGCCGCTGGCTGTTTAACCGTACCACAGCTGTATCACCAAAACATGCAGGGCCTTTCCGCCTTCGTGTGCGCTTGCAACGACGGCATTGCACCAATGACGTTTAACCCACTTGTCGAAGCGCAGGTTTCGATTCCAGGGCCGCCCGCATTTTGCCTTATCCTGCACCTCTTCTATCTTATCTTGTCGCCTTCAACAAGCCGAGGCTAGATCTCGGCTGCTGCTTGGTCTAGGAACCGGCGCTGGTGGGCTCGAGAGGGGATGGGGACGTGGTGGGCTTGACCGGGTCTTTCGTTTGGCGATCAGCGGAGAGGACAGCGGCGGATTTCGGGACTTGAGGGCGACGTGAATAGTGTGTCTTCGTGTTGTATGTATTGATGGGCGTTGGACCGCATCCGAAGTTGCACGATGGTTGTATTGAGCGGTTTGGGCGCGTTGGCTGACTAAACTAGCGTCGAGCCCTTTGGGTGTTGACACTGCTCCCAATCCTGAGTCGGATTAGCGATGTTCTAAGCACTTGCAGAAATCTATACCCGCTAACTATTACGTAAGCCTATGCGGGCCTACTAAATACTTAACGCTATTAAATTATAGCTAGGCCTCTTCTATATAGTAAAGATATAGGTCTTTACTAAGTAATACTACTTAATAAAGTACTAATAACTACTAACGTACTTTATAAGCAAGTAGGCTATATAAGTATATAGACTACTTTTACTAAGACTCTACTAAAATTAGTACTATACACGATAGTGCAGAACTATATAGAACTATAATTAGAAATTGTAATATACTATTCTACTTAGAATCTACTACTATATCTTACTTATATATACGTAAGTTATATCCTACCTTACTATAGCGTCTATAGCGTCTTTATAATAGTTTGCCTACTTTAATATATACTCTCTTTTTTACCTTCTTTCTATTACTACGTACTCTAAACTCCTTTAGAGTTATTAGTTAAAGACTATCTTTAATAGTAAGAGTCTCTTCTTTCTATACTCGCTTTCTTTTATAGGATTTTTGTTACGTAGTAGCTTTATTTACTACTTAAAGCTTAGTAATCTCCTTCTACACTAATATAAGCTTATGCGTAACTATAGCTATACTTTTTAAGATTTTTTTAAAGACCTTAACTATTAAAGTTAGCGAGCTATCTATATATCTCTAAATTCTCTCTTAAATTAGCTTTAACTATAACCTAAATTCTAGAGTATTACTTAGAGTTTATAACTACTAGAGACTATCTTTAATAGTAGGTACTAGTAGAGTACGTAGGTAGATATTAAGCGTTAATACTATAGCCTCTAGATTAAATAGAACTAAGCTAGCGCCTTAGAAGCCTTCTAGAATATTACTCTTTATAATAGCCGCTTTATAAGTAGTAATAAAGAATAGTAAGAATAAGGTTTTATTAATATAGTTAATATTATTATATATTAGAGCCTTAGCTTAGCACCTATACGCTCTCTTTAGTAGCGTAAAATAGCTAATATTAAGAGGCTATAGAAGGTGTAATAAGTAAGAAGGTATATAGAGAGTAATAATATATAAGAGGCTACGCTTAAGAAGTAATTATATAGATATACTAGAGTTATATTTAATAGAGAAGAGAACTATAGACTACTAGGTAGCTAAGAGTTATTTAGAGTATAGCTTAGAATAACTTTCTACTAATAATTTAGGGGTTTATTAGTCTAAGTAATAATTAGACGTATATAGCTATATACTATACGCTTATGTACGTAACTAAGATATTATTAAGTATATACTAACTAGGCGCTAGCCTATTATAATACTCTCCTTCTTCTCTTCTTTAGAGAGTCTCTTAGCAAAAACCTTCTAGTAGGCGCTCTTCTTTATTCTAAAAGTCTCTTATATAGGTTTTCTACTAATCTATAGCTTCTATATTACTTAGAGCTTCTACTAGTTTAAGTATTATTTAGTAGTATTCTTTCTACTTTACTTCTAGGTATAGTTTCTACTTATATTCTCTACGCTTCTAATACTTACTTAGAATCTCTTCTACTATCTATTCCTTCTTACTATAAGGGGTTGCTTAGGTTGACCAATATGCGAGGATAACAGTAAAGAATTAACTATTCTACTCTATCTATCCTTTGTCTGCTATTTATCTAGTCTCCTAATAAGGTCTTAGAGGGGCTAGGTATTATTAGTAGCTAGGCTAATCAGCCCGATTAGCGTTCTAGCTGTAGATGCCAAGTACTCCTAGAGTACTCGGCGTCTATGTTGCTAGTAATAAGGCTCTAGCCAAAAAATATCTCTATAGCTTTAGCTCTTTATAATACCCCCCTTCTTATACCTCTCCTTATATTAGTGCCCTCTTTTCTTCCCAAATATCTAGAGCTTCTATATCTTCTATATTCTCTTATAGCTCCTATATTAGCTCTTGATATCCAAGCCACTTAACTAGGTATTCCCTCTTCTTCCTTCGTCTTCGCTCTCCTAGTATCTCTTCAACTAGATACTCTTCTTCCCCGTTAACTTTAATAGGCTCTAGCTTAGTATTATTCTATAGTTAACTAGGGAGTAGATCTATTACTGCTAGTCTAAGCTTATTAATATTAAATACTAGATATACTCTACCTAGTATATCAAGCCTAACCGTATTCAGACCAATTAGCTCTAGCACTATATACTTAAGATTCTTCTAATCTAGCTTCCTATTTAGTCTCTTAGTTCTAAAGTAGCTATCTAGCTTTAACTAGACTTTATCCCCTACTCTTAACTAAGGAGACTACTTTCTATACTTATTTACCTATTGTTCCTAGGTTTCCTAGGCTTCTCCTATCATAGCTTAAGCTAGTGCGATACTCTACTATAGCCTCTAGATAATCTCTTTAGCTTTCTTATAGTCCTCCTTAGCTAGCTATCCTAGCTACTTCTCTAGTCTATATCAAGCGGCTATTTAGATTAGGTCCATATTATAGCTATACTACAGAAAGAATAGTGACATCCTAGTTGATTACACTTACCTAGCTATAATAGCTATCTTAGCTATACCTAGGTTATCTTTCTAGTTATCTTATCTCTAGTTAATAAAGGATCGTAGGTAGGCTTCTATAGTAGCATTCATTCTTTCTATTAAGTCGTTAGTTTAGAGGTAATATTTAGAAGAGAGTCGTCTCTATACACCCGCTAGTTCACAAAGCCTAGTCTAGAGATAACTAATAAATTAAGACCCTCTATTAGAAGTAATATAGTCTAGTAGCTAATAATAAGCCACAACGCTATTAATATACGCTTTAGCTACTCTTTTAGTTACTAGGTCTTCTAGAGCTACTAGCACGACGTCCTTACTTAGTCTATTAGTTACTACTATTAGGTTAGTACAGCTACTACTAGCTAGTAGATCTATAACAAAGTCTATTAAGACTTCTTTCTAGATTCGTTTAGGAATAGGTAATGGCCGTAGTAGTCCTTATAGTCTATCTCTCTAGGGCTTAGATTATCTATAGACTAAGTAATTGCGGATATACTATCAGACTAAGTTACTTATTAAAGGCTAGAAGTACTCTCTTGCAACTACCTAGTAGGTAATATTTCTTTCTAGATGTCCTAAAGCCTTTACTATATAGATTACGTAGATAATCCTAGTTCTTAGTAGCTCGCTATTAGGTACCTATCTTCTATCTCTATATAAGAGGTTGCTATAATTATCTAGCTTATATTTAGCAATTGATACCTTTAGCTCTAAAGCTATTAGGAACTTACAGTCTCTCTAGGTTATTAACTTATAGGCTATCTAATAGACTAAGTCTTACTCTCTTACTTTTTCCTATAGAGTTTCTAGCTTATTAGGTAGCTCTTAGAATTCCTAAGGTTCTTCCTCTATAGCTACTAGGTAACAGTCTATAGGTTCCTATAGCTTAATTCCTAATCTAAAAATCCTTAGGTCTAGTTTATCTTGTGTTGTTGCGGCTATAGTAGGTCGGAATATTTATAGAAATCTCTAGGATATTCGCTTATCACTACTATTACTTAGTATATCTTGTTGCCTTCGTAATAAAGCGTCTACTCTTTAGTTACTCTTGCCTAGGCAGTAGGCAATCTCTATATTTAGAAACTTCCTAAGAAATTGAGCCTATCTTATTTGGCATTCACTTAGCTGTCGTAGTTTCCTAAAGTACTCTAGGTTCTTATAATTAGTAATTACTATAAACCTATCTAGGGATCTAAGTATCCTATCCTATTCTACTATACTTAAGATAACTGCTAGAAGTTCCTTATTATAGATCTTATAGTTTGCTTAGGCGCTAGTTATCTTCTTAGAGAAGTAGGCTACAAGCCTAAGTAGTCCTTAATCGTTATATTGGGAGAGAACCCTAGCAACTACGTAGCTGGAAGTATTGGTTTCTAGAACTATTTCTCTTGATAGGTCCTACTAAGCTAGTACTAGCTTAGTAACAAACAGCTCTTTTAGCTTCTTAAACACTTGTTATTCTTCTAGTCTCTATCGCTAGGTAACGTCTCTAGTTAGCTAGGTTAATGGTGCTGCTAATCTAGAGTAGTTTTTGATAAAACGCCTATAGAAGTTAGCAAATCTAAGAAAGCTTCTTACGCCCTTAACGTTTGTTAGTGCTTCCTAGTCCCTAATAGCTCTAACCTTTTCTAGGTCTATCTATAACCCCTTGCCTACTATAATAATGAATCCTAGGTACTTAGTACTCTAAACATCAAATTCGCACTTATTAATATCTAAAGGTAACCTAGCTTTTCCTATAGCTTCTAGGACCTTGTTTATATTTGCTTAATACTCCTTTAGAGTCCTATTAGTATAGATAAGTATGTTATCTAGGTATATAGAATAGAAGTTATTAATAAACTTCCTAAGGGTCTAGTTAATATAGCGTTAGAAGGTGCTTAGAGTATTAGCTATACTAAAGAGGGTAACTAGCCATTTATATAGCCTAAATTAAGTACGAAACGCAGTCTTCTATTTATCTCTAGTGTTAATCTAGATCTTGTAGAATGCTGCAGAGACATCAATCTTTATAAACCACTTAGCTTTAGATAGATTATTTAAGGTCTCCTAGATAAGAGGTAAGAGATACCTATCCTTCTTAGTAATCGCGTTTAGAGCTCTGTAGTCTACGCAAAAACGAAGTCCTCTACCTAGCTTCTTAGTAAATAGGACTAGAGAGGTAGCTAGCGAGCTGCTAGCTCTAATCCATCCCTTATCTAGTAGGGAGATTAATTCCTTCCTTAGTACTAAGAGCTCTCCTCTACTTATATTGTAGAGAGGTCTCTATAGTAGCTCTTTTTCCTTCCTAGTCTAGTCCTTTTCTAATTTAATCTAGTAATTAATCTCTGGTCCTTATAGCGGTAGTAGCTTGGCTATAGTCTTAGGGTTAAATAACTAGGCTAGGTGTTTATAGGCCTTAGATAGCATAGCCTAATAGTCTACCTTCTTCTTCAGCTCTAATACCTTCTAGATATCCTTTAAGAAGGCAGCAAATACTTAAATCTTCTTACTATCCTTCCTAGCTAATCTAATATAGTATTAATAGGCGGCAGCGTTAATTTACTTTAGTGCTAGGTTCTTCTAGATTAGCTTATCCTTAGTACTTACTAGCTTAATCCTTTATCCTAGCTAGTAGACATAGAGGGATTTCCTTAATAGGGCTATAGTAACCCGCCGCTTATTCATCCATAGTCTCCCTAGGAGAATATCGTACCCTAGGTAAGTTAGAGAGACGTATCCCTAAATAGTGTCTTAGTAGCTATTTATATTAATAGCTAGTCTTGCTACCCTTATAATTGTCTCTAATTTCTCTGTTACTCCTTCTAGAGTCCTAGGGGTAATAGAGATGCACTATAGGCTAGCGCGCTTAACTAGTTATAGGCTAATTAATAAGAAGGCAAGATTTCTAGTATTAATCAAAGTAGTTATAAACGTACGTTAATTAATAAGAGTCTCTACTATAATTCTATTACTACTTATAATTTTCTTAAAAGAATCCTACTCCTCTTATAATTGCGGCTAATCTATATATAGCTCTTGCTAGTAACTATTAGTAAGAGCTACTCTTTTCCTAATTCTTCTTCTAAGGTGCTTTCTTCGCTACTCTATAGTTCCTTCTCTTTCTTCTTAGTACTCCTTTTCTTAGAGCTGTTAGCTGTGGCTCTAGCTATAGCTACTACTAGGCATTTAGTAAATAGGTGCCCTTTCTTCTAACACTTAAAGCAGCGTTCTTCTTTCTTTAACCTTATTATAATTAAAAAACTCGATCGTCCTATATATTCTACTCCCTCTATCTAGCTTTCTTTTAGATAAGGTGGAGGAGAAGATAGAGTTCGTTTAGACCTAGTAGGCCTAGTAGCTCTACTCTTAATTCCTTCACTCTCTCTACTATATAGCTTAATACGATATAGCTAATCTACTATGTCTATTATAGCTGCAGCGAGATCGTCTAGTTTAGTATACTTAGTACCAATCAGCTTATCCTAAAGCTTAAGGTCTAGACTTCTTCTAAAGATAGTTATCTTAGTGTTCTTATCTAGTATACTACTTAATAGCAGTAATAGCTTATAGAACTCTATAATATAAGTTCTAATATTCTTCTTCTCTTATTTTATTAAAAATAGCTTATCTCTTACTCTTTCTAACTTATATAGGTCTCTAAATATTATATTAAAGAAGTTTATTATATTATTCTAATCCTAACTCTAATCTCTCTTATAGGTAGCTATAAGTGGCAGCGTTAGGCTAGCTACTACTTCTTCTAACTAGCTAAAAGTATAGTTATAAGCTACCTTATCGCTCTTAAAGTCTTTCTTATTATTTGCTACCTTAGAGGTTAGCTGTTAATAGAACACTAGAAACTTCTTTCTATCGCTATTAAAGGTGTTAGGATTAGGTTATTAATAGCGGCGTAGGCTTTATTGTGCCTATAAGCCGGCCAGCAACTAGGTTAGCTATTATAGTAGCTTATCTAGTTAAGCTAGGGTCTTAGGTGCGGAGTCCTAGGTAATAGAGCTACCGGCTTTCAGCTCTAATTCTAGTACTGCTTCTATAGTAGTCTATATTGCGTAAGCCTACTTAACTCTCTATAGAGTATTAGTCTAGCTTACCCCCTTAGCTAAGTATAGGTTAGTAATTGCGCTCTTTATCTTAGAAGGAGATACTCCTTCTCTAGATAGCTAGGAGATTCTAGTAGATAGTTCTACTATCAATAAGCCTATGCCTATCATCTTAAGGGGTTATACTATTGTAATAGCCGCTCCAACTTGCTTCTCTACTATAGTAAGCTTCTAGGCGTAACTAGGGATAGTAATCTAAAGTGTACTACTTAATTCTATCCAAAGCTAGCAATTCTACACCTATTAAAGATAGTTATCTAAAAACCTTAGCTAAACCCTCTCTAAGATAGTAGTCTAGTAGCCTATTCCAAATAGGGCTTCCGTAGCTTGCTAATCGCAGCAAGGCTTCTCGTAGATATAGCTCTACTAGGCTTTAGCAGATATAGCTGTGCTAGGCTTTAGTAGATATAGCTCTACTAGGCTTTAAGTGTATGAGATAGTAGTAAGGCTAATTAAGGAGTTAATTCTATTATAAGGGGTTGCTTAGGTTAACTAATATACGAGAATAATAGTGAAGAATTAACTATTCTACTCTATCTATCCTTTGTTTGCTATTTATCTAGTCTCCTAATAAGGTCTTAGAGGGGCTAGGTATTATTAGTAGCTAGGCTAATCAGCCCGATTAGCGTTCTAGCTATAGATACTAAGTACTTCTAGAGCACCCAGCGTCTATGTTGCTAGCAATAAGGCTCTAGCCAAAAAACATCTCTATAGCTTTAGCCCTTTACACTTACTATTAATCTATAATAGTAATAGTTAGTAGTTATCTTATACTTAACTAGGTAGTAGATCTAAGTTAGTAAGGCGAAGTCTATTAATATAGAAAACTAGGTAATAGCCTAGAGAGATATCTAACGTAACTAAGTAGCTATTAATTACCTCTATTACTATATATTTAGTACTCTTCTAGTTAAGCTTTTATAATAGGTATTCTATTCTATACTACTAATTAAGCTTTAGCTAAACCTTATTACTAACCTTATAGTTTCTAGCCTCTTTATAGTACCTATTTATTTACTTTTCTTACTCTACTTAGGCTTTAGCTATACTAGCTTATACTAGGTTAAATATATCTTAGAACTTAGCTATAATAGTCTCTACCTTCTTATAGTCTAAACGCTCTTTAGTTAAGTATTTTCTTTAGCTAGTATTTAGTAGCACTTCTAGCTATAGAGAGTCTATATTATAACTATATTATAAGAAGAATAGAGATACTTCTATTAATATTACGTCTCTTCTATTAATAGTAATCTAGGCTATAAAGGAGTATATAGCCTAGTTATCTTATAACTAGCTAATAAATACTTAGATATATACTTTCTATACACTATTTATTTATTCTATAGCACTATTAGTCTATAGGTAAAAAGTAGTAGATAATCTTTAATTAATCTTTAGAATCTTATAAAGGCGTTCCTAGAGTACGCTAATAAACTAACTTCCTCTATTAGATATAATAGTGTAAGGTAACTAGTAGTAGACTACTACTTAGCTAAGAAAGGCTTAGACTACTATTTCTATCTTAATATTAGATAGAGAGATAAAGATAGCTTCTTTACTTAAATAATCTATAATAACTATAAGGTAATTTATACCTTTACTTATTAGTAGTCCTTTAATAAAGTCTATAGATATCTTCTTCTATATCTAATCTAGTATTAGTAATAGTTTAAGATATCCTTAGATACTTTCTTACTATAGCTTAGTTCTACTATAGACGTTATAGTTTCTTATATAGCGTTAGATATTATCTAATATACTTAGCTAAAAGAAGTCTTAGGTAACTATCTTATAGGTAATCTCTCTCTCTAGGTGTCTAGCTAAGAGAAAGTTATAAACTTCTCTAATTATTTAGGTATATAGTTTCTTACTATCTAGCACCTATTTTCTACCTTAGTATAGTAACTCTCTCTAATCGCTAATTATATACTCTAAGATTAAGCATTTTATACCTAAACTAGGTAGAAACCTTTATTTCTATTCTAATATAGCGCGTATTACTTCTCTATACTACTAATTATCTTTTAGAGCTTCTTACTATAGCTTCTTAAGTTTATTTACTTATACTAAGCTTTCTTCCTATATAACTAAGCTCTCTAGCTTAGTTTATTCTTTAAGTATCTCTCTACTATACTCTATCTAGTCTATACTACTTTTACTAGTAGTAGTATCTTATTATTCTAACTAGTCTTAGATTAGACTAAGACTAATTCCTATACGTTCTACGTAAGTCTTTATAGATATTACCTAGCTTCTTACTAAGTCTTCTTTATTCTTATCTACTTCTTTATAGTAGTAAGATATTAGTTTTAAGACTTAGATAATACGCTTTTATAAGCGCTTATCTTCTATATCTTTAGATAGGTCTTATTCTCTTCTTAAGAGCGTATTAGCTCTTATATTCTATTTACCTAGCTAATATAGAATTTCTATATTAAATTAGCTTAATAATATAG